>JTDE01006702.1:2369-17690 GCA_014338405.1 Paragonimus skrjabini miyazakii | reverse complement strand
GACAGATCACAACTTGTGCTTTCCTGTTTCTCTGTCGATCGAGGGAAATTGATTTAGTGGATTTATGGGTGTAAAGAGAAAATGAACGGAAGTAATGAAAAGTGAGGCCTCTAGGCAAGGAACTTATCATCAACTAACACTGACACCTTCTAAAAAGCAACATTTTGTCAGATACGCGAATTCAAACCTATGCATGTTACCTCTCACGAATTTGTTGATAAAGTTAAACTTCAAAACTCTGAGCCAATTCAACCGCGTCCGCAAAGTTGAGTAGCGTGTTCCAATATAAGCAGACACTAATTATTAGGTGGCCTTGTCCACAGATTATCGTGTCCATTTCACACTCCGAGTTTAGCAAACGACCCATTAGGCATTCGTTCATGGAAAGAGCTGTACCAATGGATGACCGTGGTGTGGTGCATTTTATGAGTAAGGACCAAGTCTCCTATGAGAATCGACCTCACTCCGCTAGTCTTTCTATGTAGGTGATTGCTTCGAGTCCCATAATTTTTTTCAGTGACCCGTGTTTGAACACTCTGAATACGTGCCAAGTTTTTTTCAAAATAATGAAAACAGGCCAATACATATTCACTCCTGGATCCTGGCGAACTATAGAACGCAGTGGGTAAAGATCCGGGGCAAAATGCTCTACAAACCCCTCCGAGGAGATCCAGGATTAGTTGCGTCTCATTAACCATAGCTACCTAAGTTATAAACAGACTCAAACTGTTTTCCACTTAATTCCGCAGGTCTGTTTCTCATGGTGGCAGGAGTGGATCAGCTCCTTGAAGATAACAGACTGCGTAATTTTGACGGCAAACGTATGCGATTTTATTTTTGCTGATACGGGACGGTAAGTCATTTTCTATAGATCATCTATGGTTTGGAAAGTTCAAGCTTTTCTGTAACTCGCCAGAATCTTTGTGTCACCGACTCTGAGCAATATTGATGGTTTTATTATTTTGGGTAGTTCAAGAACGGACAAAGTTGACAACAGGTTTCCTAATACAGATCCTTGCGAAACACCTCTGTTAGATGGAGAACCAATCTGATAACTGTTTACGGCTTATCAGAGTCGTAACTATAGAGGTTCCATAGCTAAATGGAGTGAACGATTTTTTTAGTGTCTTCTGGCACGACAGTGTCTGGTCCTCCATCAGCAGTCATCGTTCAAAAATCACAGGCAGAAGCAATTTCGTGACGCGTGAGTATCGTCAACGGAGTCCATGATGAGTTCGGAGTCCTAAACCTATGCCCATAAAGAGTCATCCAATAAAATGATCATTGTTTTGGGGATCGCTAAAAGCAACATCATTGGTCAGTAATTTGCTGGGTCATCTGTGTAACTACCACTGGAGATAGCTCTGACAATGAAGTGTTTCCTGGCCGTCGATGGACAGGTTTTTCCACCAGAAATATTAGAGTTATGTGTTACTGAGACGGAGTTTAATGTCAGCTAGGGCAGAGACAGCCTGTCCATACATGTGGCGTGTATGGTGGTTCACGAAAACTTTTGTAGAACACAAACAAAAATAGCAGTGGGAGGAGACCAAAACTAAATAGGACTGGTGGCTAGTTCTTCCCTTGAACAGTTTCCTGTCCGAAAATACCCGTAAAATTGAGCGAATAAACAGTGGGTATCCAGTGTTTGATTTTTATCGTGGATTACTCAGCCGGTTCATTGAAACCTACCGGTTGAAAATGTTCCATATTTAATTAGCGGCTTTCAGTGTTCACCATTGACACGATCGGCTGCAGCTCTGGAATACGGCTAACTGTGGCTAGTTCTGCCTTATTATCGGGCGTATACGCCACTCATACGAGACTTTTTTTCTCGTCCAAATCACAAGCCTATCCTCTAAAGCTAGAATTGGACAGCATTAATGTGTCAACTACCCCCGGGCACAATTTGTGTAGGTTTGGCAACCATGACTGATCGACCGCTCTGGATGCTTCAACCGTGCTGTCTTCCGTCACTATGGTCATCGGCTTATTACCAGGATGGCTATAATTCGATCACCTTATCCGGCCTTTGGACGACGACAACATCTAACTCTTATGTCAATCTGAGTGGAGTGTTCATGAATCCACGGCCAGAAGACCGGTTTGCCAGAGATGTGGTACCTGTATGTTTTATACCGTACTACCACATCCCTATGTACTCACCACGCGCGTGTTATCTTGTGCGGCCGTCAGCCCGATAAATGCACCAAGCTTAGATGTTTTGTTGATCCTAGCTTCCGTCACATCTGTGCTCCATCACGTCATAGAAAGCAATCAAACCTTGTGTCTTTTAACTTATTGAGGTGCGCAGTAATTGTGCTACTCCGTTCTTCGCTAAAAACTAATGATACCCCATAGGCCAAGTTAAATTAATACTGAGACACGCAAAAGTTTTGTCTGAACATGTTTTCGAAATTAACCTGAGAACACACATCGATAGAATTGATAATTGAATCCACCCCACGCTTCAAACAACACGATCTGCTGCACTGCGGGCTGTCTGTCTAATCTGTGGATTGAGGAAGAATATAATCCACTATGAAAGGCATTGCAACCTTCGATTGACAGAAGGTTAATCAATGTTGTCGGTTTGAATTCACGGTTATTCCTCGGTGTTCTTGTACACAGACACACCACAAACTTCATACTGTTGGTTCCAGTGTCTACCGTGAAAATCGTGAGCAGCTGTGAGCGAGCGCCAAAAAAGCAACCTAGTCACTTATGCTTTGTCTTTGTGTGAACTTCTCGTAGCTTTATTTTAACCTACTGGATTTCAACAAGATGTTCTTTTATTAGTTTGTCTTCATACTCGTTCAAAATAACTGGAACAAATTAGTGCATTAAGAAGTGGGAATGGAATCCGATACATCACTCTTGACTTGTACTATCACACCGTGCGAGGGATCGAACCAACTGTCTTTTCCCCGATTGTGTCTGGTAATTGCCAGTAGATCACAAAAGCCGTAAAATAGTTGGGCAACGGGAAAAGAAAATATGATTTAAAATAAACGCAAACCCTATTTTGGGAAACACATTAGTGACTCACAGACAGCTATCGTTGACCGAACGTGACTAGTGGGTTAGTGGAATTCAAGTAAGATGTGTCTGTTCACACTCCTTGACACACTGCACTAGATTGATTCGCGCAGTATGGATTACTATGGAGGCAGCCGCAGCTTTAGTCGATCAAACCAACGACAGTGTGAAACAGTGTTCTTTGTAGGTTGCACTCTACCGAGTAAATAAAATGGGTACAGCCGATCTTTCACTAAATTTATATGCTTGCCAACAATGTTTATATCAGTGACATTATTCTGAAGGTCAATTAGGTCGAAGTGTCTTGTACTTGATCGCGTCTGCTCATTCTCACCTGTTGAGAAACAGGTTATGTTGACATTGATGGTCAACAGATACTTATTCGAATTTTCTGCGTTTGACCAAAAACGAAAAGTGATTCCGTGTATCTGCTGTTTATTCTTACAGCACCTTTTGTCTAAGTAATCTATTTTGTTTTGTTCATGTGCCATATGTTCACATTTTGCACATATGTTTTTCAAGTTTGCATACTACCGGGCCCTCGGGAGTTTTCATTAATTTCTTAACTGTGACCCGTATATATATATATATACATAAATAATTGCATACTTTAGGTATTCAGTACAGCCAATACCAGTTGCATTATATGTTGCTTGTTTGAGCCATGGTTACTGGTTTGCTTACCAGTACAATCAAAGTATTTCATGCGAAAATCTAGTTATCTTATAACGTGCACCTGGTGCTTTAGCGGTTCATTGGACAATTATTAAACGTTCAAATAATGTATAGTATTTGATGATGTTTACGGCATATTGCTATCCTTTCGAAAACCTCTGTCCTTTCTATTCGCTTACGGTGTACATGATAAACAGTCCACTGGTTAATTAACTTAGCGGGACGGAATAATAGTATTCAAGAGATAACGATGTACGTTCTTTAAGTTGAACGTGTGAAATCTTTCGACCACACGGATTTTGAAAAATACTTTGCAATTTATTGTCATCTAAATCTAGGTTGATTGATGGTAATTAAATTTTCAACCTTTTGTCCACCTCGACTTCAGTGGATCTGGTAATCAGAATATTTATATTAGCATTATAGTAATCGTAAAAAGTCATATGTGGTTCAGCATTACAGCTTAGAGTAAAGTGCGGAGCAACAACATACACCGTCCAGTTTTTATAGTACATTTTGTAATTGTCCGAGCAAGAATATCAGTCCGTAAAATCTTTGAATGTTGGTCCTTAGATAGGTTTTTATTAATCGTCAGAGCACGATTATTTAACAGCACTTTTCTAAAAAACAAGCGCCGTAGAAACGTTCGGGCCCCCATGTGTCAGCAATCAATAATTAATTGAGAATAAACGTTTCTTACTAAAAATAAGTCCACCACTAAAACAAATTGTACACATTTTTTATTGTGCACGATACAGTAGATTTAGCTCATTTACTGATCGCGGTGTTGTTTTCGTTTTGGTTGTCTGATCGCTTATCTGATAAAGCTGGTAATAAAGATTGAACAGATTATACAATTGTTGTGTGTTTTTTTTCTGAACTATCATCTATATACTTAAAATGAAAATTGCCCCGTTCCTTCAGTTTCGATACTGCAACAGAAATCTTTGATTAATTTTATTTTTAACATGACTATCACAGTCCGTGTTATAAATAGTTGCCTGTTTGCTGATGTACTTTAAAAGGGAAGCCATTATTGCAAATGACAATGTAGGGTATTGGTAGTATAGTAAATCGCTGAATAAAAATGGTATTGGAAAATGAACTGAAAAAGAATTCAAAACCGTGATAATTCTTTGATTATCTTTAGCACCTTCTGATTGAAAATGCATGAATAACAAACTCCATAGAGTCGAAGACTGATAAATTCTTGAGAGCTCATGTCAAACCAACTCTTCTAATTCTTCCGAAAAGCCTCACTATCGGACTTCCCAAGATAACTCGATATATTCCAGAAGTACTGAATGAAGATCATTTACTGATTGTTTCATTGTACGATAGATTGATGGCAAGCATTATGTGACAGTTGCTCCACTCCGCTCCATATAACACCTTTACAAGTTGTATAAGGTTTCTAATGTTGAGGTGTGCTAGGACGCACTAGGTCCATTGTGATAACGTACCGATTAAGTTTATCTGTTTCAGACACCCTTCCAACTGTAGACCCTAGTTGATTCCTTATCCGCATTCGAATCACATTGTAGAGCAATCAAGAAGGTGGTGCTTCCTGTAAGTATTGTTAACAAACAACGTATGAGAGAAATATTTGCATACAGGATTGATGGGTCTTCAAAGTCAGATATTTGATTAAACAACGGAAAACAAACCCAGTATCGAGTACGTCAATATGAGGAGAGTGATAAGATAAACGGAATTCATTCAACTGGTACATTACAAATTTACACAACTTCATTCTACTTCCAGTATTTCTAGTAGTAACCGTTCATTTCGAAACTATCTCGTAAGCAAAGTATTTCCCGCTGCCGCCCTCAACGTGGTCAGCGTTTGAATACACCAACAGAAATGCGCAACGGAAAGGAGTCTATTTGACAATCTCAACATCGCACATGGATCACTGTCCAGGCAGTTTCCACACATCACGTGTTAGCATTTTCCGCTTTTAATCAGGCATCATTATACAACAACCATGGAGAAGATGAGGTTTCAGTGACTTATCCACACAACGTCTATTCATTCAAAAGAGACAAAATAAGAAAGCATTACCACAATAGACCTTCGTGTCCATGACAACCTTGTTACTGACCTAACTGAAAGACATGTTTACGTATGTAATATATGAAACTGAACTGAAATCACCCACTTTTGAGGGGCATTGTCTGATTTACACGTTAGTAACAGTTATCTATAAAAGTGATGTCACTTGTATATTGTCATACAGCTGTATTCTAAGGTGAAAACCTCATAGTACAAAGCTTAACGTGACTGCCGCTTTCTACTATGAGCTTCGTATGTAATCAGTTTATGCGTGTGCGTGATCAAGAGTTGTATCCACTAACCTGGACTGGAATAGACCATTGTTTGTGTGCTGTAATGAACAGGACAGTTATAGCCAGAAGCTCAAACAGGGAAGCATCTGGCCATCTGGGGTGTTTGAAGATTGACAATTGACGGGATGGAACACAACTAGTATAAATGAATGTAGTAATTTTGATTACGCCAATGAAACTGAAGATCACCAAGCACAATGTACCTTATTTCAAGCTTGTTAACACTGACACTATCTACTCTATGTCAAGGTATGTTAATATTTTCATATAACATTTGAAAAAACCGGTAAACCTCTTTTTATCAGGGTATATTTTAACAGATCAATTCACAATGTAACCTATGCAATATGTACTACCCCTGTATGTAATATCCAAGTCGGAGCGTTTTGGAAACATCCGAGTTTTCTAAATTGAGTACAGTCATTAACATCACTTTCGCACACGTTTTCCGAATTATCACGCATTGGTGAATAATACAACGATCAGTTAACGAACTCTGTAAGGCGATTGATGGAAGAATTTTATATAACTAGTAGGTAGTTTGACAGACTTTATAATTTAGAAGGGACGCAATTGCAAATAAATGGACTTCAGCTCTATTTGAACCAGTCGCAGATACAACATGCCCAGACGCGGCATACGCTCTGGTAGCTGAACCGCAAAGCAACAGCGAATGATCAGATATTCCACATTTGGAATCACGTAAGAACCGAACCCATTGTGTCATATAGAATTCACCAGATGATCCGGTGGATTGACTGGCTGGTTTTCTGAGTCATCTCACGTTGATATCTACCAATAGGACCGATGGGTTTTGGACATTCAATTCAATGAAAAATGAATGAGATCGGTTATAAATATTCACTTGTTGAGTAATATGGTAGTATGTAATGAACTAAAACCGTCGTAATTCTGTTGATGCTGTCAGCATTTTGCGGGCAAAAACTTGATGCAGCTCAACACTGATAACAAACAACCCGAACAAGCTGACAAGAGGCTCGTCGAATTAAGTCAATACAAAAAGGGTGGTGAACGATCATTGTCAGTTTGTTGAATGGCAGTCGCGCAGTTGGTGGCGAGTTGACAATATTGTATGTTGTTTCAGCAAGCAAGACTCATGACATTTTGGGATGTATTGTATCGCTCCGATTTCCAACACCTTGTTATTTGTATGTGAAATTTAACGTATCACCGAGTGCACTGGAAGACAGAATGAAATGTGGAACGCATAAAGTCTACTGTTCAGAATGGAGCCCAGAGGAATCCATAAGTTCGACTGCTGTCTGTTGCAGATAGGTCTGAGCAAGATGGCGCAAGTTATTTCGTAAGCATCAAGGTAAGTGGTCTCAGTGCATCTTTTTCGGCAACCAGCACATTTCGGAGCTCATCATAACTGACGTACGACATAGCACCATATTCCCCAAATTAGGAGGTGAACTCTAACAGATAAGGAGTTAAAAACGACGTCATTATAAGTAGTGCGCAAATGTCGGAAAAATTCAATTCAGATAACAAGTGTGAATCAATTCCGCGCCAGAGCATCTCTGCATTCGATTCGTTGTTGAAAATGCCCTTTTCAGAAGTGACTTCTCTTTGTATTAATTGGTTTCATATATTTTCCCTGAACGAAGCTTCATTATCTGGTTTCTTGTTATTACTGTTTAGGATAATTCACAAGCTTCGCTCATAATATTACACCTGTATGGTTGGGAGGACAGAACTTAAAATCCGCGGTTGGTCGTTGTTTATTGAAAATTGAAATGCAGTTATCTGACGTTTGCTTTGGAATTCCAAGTCGAAGTTGGAAGAAACTGTAGACGGCCTCTCGTTTGTTTTAACTAGACTAACTAATCAAAAAGTTGAAAATGCAGGTAATAAAAACATCTAGATAAGCTAGTATATCTCAGCTTTAATAACAAACGTGTACTTGTTTATAGATCCTATGTGATCCCAAACTTTACATACAAGACCGGGGGCGGGAGTACTTATAACTAGGGAACAACTCCCTACGTTTACCCTTTACTTTACTTCATATCCCCTTTACAACCTTTTACCATACACTATTTTGCATTTTGTGTCGCCGCAAACGTTAATTAGGCTCGCCGGCATTTTCCTTCATCCAGCCGCAGGAATTCATATGGACCATTGAAATGCTTTTTCCTTAAGTCAGACAATTACCTGTTTCTGTTGCGCCTCTAAACAGCTGTACCGCTCTGATAAATAATTGTCAAAGACACGTTCACTTGTATGTCTTCAAACTCGCTATCGAGATGTACACGCCTGAAATTATAGATCCACGTTGATTCTTTCAATGTGTAGTTAATTGTGCACTATAGAGAATATCAATCATGTTCTTCTCTCACTACTTACAGGACGTTTAAGCTGCTTTCACTCTGCTGATGCTGCATTGTTCCTCAATGAGTGCAACATCCCACAACTGTCTAACTGTAATGCCTGTGCTGTGAGTGAACTTGTTGGTTCCAATATCATCAATTTATTTCATAATGGCCGGTGGTCTTGTATGAAGTCGCTAATTTATCTGTCTACAGCTGGATGAAAATTGGGTTAACGGTTTCGTTGCTACGATATCGCGCTTCTGTTTGAGCAGTTGTGTAACATTCAACAATATACACAACGGCTACGGAGTCAAGAGGATTTGTTGTCAGAAGTTGCTATGCAATTTGTCGCCAACATCAGGTGAGGAAATCTTTGTCGAAAGTTCTACTTACAACCCAAGCACAAATGAGTACGGCAAAGATACAAATCTCTGTCACAGTTTTTACGATCATAAACGATATGTTTTGATGTTTTTACGGATTTTGCTTAACAGGTTTAAAAGAGGAAATATTTGATTCATATTAAGATGAATTTAGTTAAACTCACAACATTTGTAGCACGAGCCAAATTCGTACACTTTATAGTTGTCGTAAACTCCAACATTTCACAGCGTAACAATAGACAGATCCAACAATGAGTAAACTCATTTTAGTAAAACGGTCAAAATTATCAATGGCATTGCAGACAAAAATGAGGTATTAATCCGTGTGTTAACCTGGTTTAGTGCTCAGGACAGTTACCAATGTTACTACCTCATAGAATACACTCGGACTATCAGATGGTAACGTGTGAAGGCTGACAAATTTTGCTAGTGGCTAAAAAAAGTCTAAAAATGAACAGGGTGCTACAGAGATTGTTAATACTCTTGTAAAGGTTAGTACAGGAATACGTAAGAGAGTTGATACAAGCAATAAGATATACCACCCGTGCCAGTGGCTTAATTTGCTTAAAGAGGCTACGGAAAAATCGTGTAAGTAGTCATCAGGCCTGTTCAAAGACACTCAGTCCAGCTTCCTCTGAAGATAAAACGGTGTATGCACTTACCATTTCATACAAGAAGTGATCCCCAAAGTTGATAATTTGTCCACATTAATCAATCCTTGTATTCTGTCCGCAGAACGCTGAAGCTCCGCTAGAGGTTATCACCTTTCTGTTTGCACATAACAACAACTAGTGAATCTGAAATGCTTCAGTAAGATTACCTTTCTGGCTTCTTTGTTACAAAGGGAAGACGTCTGAACTGTTAACCTTTTTCGTAATCAGTAATTCTGTACTCGAATGGAATCTCTTAAAGGAACCTCAAATCTTCTCGAGTATTTGAACATTTCTTATTAGAAATGGAAACAATTATTGTAAGAATTTTTGTCAACGTGACCACTGTGGGTTTTCACATTGATATCTGGTTCTTTGGATTGTGTGCACCAACTAGGCGAGAAACTGGTCAGAATAGTAAGCTGTGTAAATATGGAGAACAATTCACAAATACAATGGGTGATAGCCTTCCAAACAGCCAGCTTCAAGCTAGTTACGAGTCCCTCTTCAACGGGACAGACTAATTTGCTAGTTATTCCAGTAGATGGCTGCCTTTGTTTGGAGTAGATTCCTGTGGAATCGAAACTATTCGATTCACACGTATATTTACAGTATATGTCGGATTGATGTCATGCCTTAATCAGCATTTCTACCAGGTTACCTTACTCATATGTTGGCTTGTCCTTTCAGAGTTGGTAGGAAACCACCTAGACAAGGCATGTTTCGGCCGCATAGTGATTACTAACACAAGTGCATGACGTCAGTAGTGAGACACCGATTATCTCCATAGCCAGACGGCCTTAACAAAATATCGAAATGTGAAAAAGTGAACTATCCAAACAGCATATAACCAAATTGACAGATAAATAAATGTCCATAACCGCGGACTGCACGCTGTCATAGCCATCTCCAAGACTAAGGTTCCCTGAAATTGACGACCTTTGGAAAAGAGAACATCAAAAGTATGTACGTTCACATATGCACCTACACTGCTTGTGTCAGACATAGGGGATCATTGCCGCATGTAGTTATAATGCGGTACGAAACCACGATAAACAACGGGACCTTGTGGTTCCTACTGGTGAATGATGATTGATTCTGGCACATCAAAACAGAATGTCAATGGCTCAAGCAAAGAAAGTGAACAATAATGTTGTACTGTGAAGGTATCATTGCACCTTCCACTCATTATACTTCGTTTCACTTGTTGGGAAATGGGAAGAAACATGAAAAGTTGAAATGTTACTTTGAATCTTACTGCCAACGAGGAGGAACTACACTGGGTCCTGAAATACAGTTTACTGAGGACCACAACGTTTATATGAAACTGGAAACGAGAAGGTCGAAGCTTAAATTCATAAGGTAAACTTAGTTGAAATTGGGATGGCCTTTTTTGTTGCCCGGATAGTTCATGTGTTCTTTCCCTCGGTTGGCACACGGAGCAGTCTGAAACGTGCAACTCTACGGGGTGAACTTCTGCCTCATTTTGTAAGTTGAAAACAGTGTCCATAAAACATGAGCCAAGTAGATGGACCTTCTGTGCGTAATCAGTAACACGGAGTTTGCGTGACGTTTATCGAGTGATCCCGTCAATTTATGGTATTACAATTCACTAAATGTGACTCACTATATTAAATTTTTCTCTTACGTACGGTTACCTATGGCTTCCGAGATATGGATCTGGTGCAGTATGTTATTACTTCGGTCATTAAAGAAGTGTAGTATAACAGCAAACTGCAAGCACTTTAGTGAACACTGCTCAATGTAAAAAGTAATTTCAAACAGATTGCCCGACATTTTGCCTGACTCGATTACGTGAAGTAAACGATTCAAGGTGATTAGGTGGCTTAGGGTCAAAAGAACCAAAGTAAACGGAAAGGTTATTTTGGAATCTGCTGGTATTCTTCACAATACAGCAAACAGAACTGAAAATAAACTTGACTATTGCAATTAACCTCAACTTGATATGGGTAGTTCAGAGGCGTCTCGACTCTTCTTTGTAGAATTAATGAAATTTAGAAATGGAAACGTTTGGAACCCTAGAATCTCCACTACACTCGAGCTGAAGTCTGGATTTGTTTTCAGCGTATCAACGCAGTATAACAGTATAAGTTTTACAATGAAATCAACAAGTTGTATAGCAATTATTTTAATAGGCTGCCCTGTTTATTTTAGCACGTGATTCAGCACTTTCCGAGTCGATCAACTAAAGTAAGTTGACCTCAATTTTTGAACCATGTAATAGATTCTACGTTCTGATAAACGTTCGGCCGCCAAACTCTATTAAATAAATGTAGTTGAGATTATTCAATTGCAAATGTTTGTCAACAGGTCTGAGTATATTCACAGTCACAGCAAAATGTCATGTTTGGGAAAGTGGAATCTTAACTTGTCACTTTGGAAAAGACAAAATTGTCACATAAAAAACCAATGATGAATTGCACACAAATAGAACTCAAGTATATGAATCATTTGTGAAGAATGCATGGCAGATAGCCTCGTAACTCCAGTCAGTGAGGGGCTGTTATTCCAACACATTTTCTGTGCAATTCAAGTCATAGGTCATTCATCAGGACAGCTGCATAAAATATTAGGTCCTGTCAATCTGATTGGCACTTTTGTATATTTGTATTAATTTCAGGCAAGACGGTAAATATAACCAACTGGTTGAAACCAAAGTTGATTAGAGTACTACACGCATATTCACGAGTAATATTGTTTTCTCAACAGTAGCCATCAGTTTCATTCGGATGGCTTAATGTTGAAAACTCCGATGATGAAACATTAATGCAACTGAATGAATGCAACCATAGTGGAACTGTTGACCGTGATAGCTTGGCTACCCACCAACCCGTCAGTAATCAAATACCGCTCAACATGTCAATTATTTCTGTGATTTCAACTTGGAGAAAAGTCCTAGTCGAAGGGGTCATCGATTGGAGTTAACAGACAGTAAGTGTGTCAACTATCAAGACGATCGAGCAACCTGATCATTACTCACATGCGAAAGTGGTTGAGTGTTCACATATAATAATTCGGTCATGCCTAATATGAGGTCAGTAGCGCAGTGGTAAACACGGTTGCCTCATCAACAGCGTGGTCATGGTTCTAGTCCTGGCAGTGGCAAGGATAAGCACTCATGACGAGCTCTAATGAGAGCGAAACTCGAGTCCAGTGCTTTTTTTTCGAAAGGAGCCGACTGGAATGTCTATGGGAATGCAACAGTTACGATCAATTGTGAGTGGTGTTCAATCTATATGAAATAACGTTATCTCAATGATAGTCAGTGAAAGGGTTAAGGCAAATGGTTTGAATCTTTATTATTGGGGTCGGTGTACAGGCTTAATGCAGTGGCGCTCATTTGCACCACGTCCCCTTCTGTTCCGCTGTGGTGTTCTCTCTGTTCCGATCCGGGTACAACCTCGTGATGCGTGCCTGTGTATCAACCGCACTGAATCACATCCAGTTGGAGCGTTGCAATTGGCTAGGTGTGCAGATGATGACTGCGAGCGTGCGTGCGTTAGAGTGTGGAAGGGAGCTTTCGGGCCGGTGAATGTGTGAACACGCATGTCGAGGTTATGACAGTGAGTGTCACTTACACTAGACATCTTGTCACCAGATGAGACGACTGACGGGGCGAGACAGGGGCTATACAACCCTCTAAGTGATTACATTTTACCTGCCCTGATTGGATATACTCGTCTCCACTTGACCAATTGCTGGGGCTGCTCAGTTAGGAAAAGGATTGTAACATGTTTTTTTTTCTTTTTACAGTTCAGAACGGATTAACCTACCTGGCTCTTACTCAATTTCCCGCTACACATCTTTATATCCCGATTAAAAGTTACCTACTCAATTGTGCGATTCTTCTGATTTGCAACAAAAATCTGAGGATGGAATGTTTTTGAGCGCGTCGTAAAGATAGTCTACACGACACAATGTTTGAAAAGGTTTGAGGCATGGTGCTGCTAAGTTACATTTCTTGGTACGCAGGCTGCTTAGTAAGTAACAAATATCTCAACATCACTATCTGTTGCCCATTTTTGCCCACAACATTAGTCTAGACGGTCAGTAGTAAGTATTAGAAGATTACGCCTTTATAGGTTCTCTGGTATGTTTATGTGGAATCGTGTAAATGGCAGAAATGTCAGCAAATGATAAACCATTTTGAGAGGGACAACGAAAAGGGGTGAGCAAAAACGAAGTGACTCCACAAAATACTGGAGATTAAAGAAATCGACTTGATTTTCTACATTCACTCGTACTAGACTCTCTGGTGACAGTCTGCAACAATATTAGCCATCAGTCAGTATAAATTCGTAAACCAGTCGCCAACAATCAACAGATGTTTAGTTTGCAATAAAGGGTTTTCGTTGATTTGGTTAAAGGTCTTACAATGTTGTCTGTCAGAAAGAACAGGATTATATCTACGACAGTGAAAGACTTACCCTATTATTTATCCCGTTGCGTTAACCAAGTTCGAACTCGTTTGATAGCAATACTCAATTATGAGCAAAGGGTTTTATGTTCCCCTCGGACTACCTTTAACGTGCTCCTTCTGTAAACTGTCAATTGTCATCCCACTGTTACCTGTCCATGTAGCTCGTACCGCGAATTTCGTAAGCTGATTAGGATCGCAGATATCTACGGCCATATGTAAACCGTTCCGTTAACACTTCCGAAGGAATTTGTCATTGTGTCTCAAAAGCTTATTTTTGGTAGTTAAATGTTAGAAAAGGCTAATACTTGTAACATCTGCTGGACCGCGTCCAAATGTTTGTGCATCTTCGTTAGATTTAAAAACAAACAATAAACTGATTAGCGTTCACACTGTCTGAGCTCGATCGCCGGTGTGGTATGGACTACGCTTGTGAATGAGTTGTGATGAGCATTTCGCATAGTTTGCCCAACTACTCAACACATTTACGGTCAAAGAGGTAGTCCTGATTGTTTGCCCGATCTTCTCTATTGCATCGCAATTGTTCGCTGAAATAATAATGCCTGTCTGTCAAAATACAGAAGGTACCATGCCTAAGGATTAATCCCATAGAGCGTTTCCTAGAAGACACACACACAAGTCTAAACCCTTGATACCCGACCTATGTCAACGTAACGTCTTTCGTCTATCTAATCACGCGGCAATCATAGCTTATTAAAATATTATACACCTGTGGATGTCAACTACTGAGGTGTATAATGAGGGAATGCTACACCTTCATCATAATAGGAAATTGTCACATTGTAATGATTGTAATTTATAACGGAACATTGTGTGCTATTTTTTACTGCATAAATTATTACAATGGATAGATACTGATCACATTACGATTTCGTTGGCTAGCGTGCTGCGTTATTACTACGGCGTCAAAACTAGCTCTAGAACTGAGCTAAGTTAACTACATCATTTCTGTATCTCTGGAACCATCACAATTGTTATCGTGGACTTTCGCAAATCCTTATGACGGATTCCTGTCCACTAGAAATTCTCAATATTCATAATTTGTCCAGGGAAGTCGAAGATTAACTGGAACGCTTTGAAATTTGGTGTATTACCCGTAAATATATGAGAGAGGAGAAGAAAACGCCCCATTTCCTCACAGTTATTAGCAAGGACGCGTATGCATTGATTAAAAATCTCTCGTTTCCAGATTCGCCTCTTTCACTTCCGTACGATTCTTTGGAGCATCTGTTACTAAGGCATGTTCAACCCGTCAACTTCGAATCTGCGGAAAGAGAAAAATTCCATATTCTAATCAGAAAAGAATATCAAGTGGTCCGTGCGTTTGTTCTTTTACTTCAAACTCAAATAGCAAGGTGTCCCAGTAAACACGCCGACTCTGGCCCGGAGTCGGTCCGCCTCTGGCACGAGTTGGCAAGGAGTCGGATCCGA
>JTDE01006701.1:0-20871 GCA_014338405.1 Paragonimus skrjabini miyazakii | reverse complement strand
GATGATGATGATGATGATGATGATGATGATGATGATGATGATGATGATGATGATGATGATGATGATGATGATGACGATCAGAAGGTATTGTGGCTCGAGCCCCCGCTCACAGCACCAGTTACGTGGAGTAACTTACAAGAAAAAATATTCATCAAAAGAGATAAAAAAAATGGATAAAAATGAGACTGAACAGGGGGACTAGAAATGATATGAATGAATTCACCGTTGTCTGTGGCAAACTGCTATCTCAGATAGCGTTTATAACTGGCGACTGGAATGATCACGAGTACCCAGACGAACAGGCAGTACTTACCTATTTTGCTCCATGAAGCAGTCAGGGCTTTCAGATTTCATGATTGTGTCATTGCTTGACTACCACGTGGTTTTAGTGAGCTACTGGTGGTCTCAGTATGCAATGCCCGGTAGGGTAAACGTTCGGCTGGCATAAGCAATACGTGACCAAACCATCGCATAGTGCGTAACGTGATTAGTTCACCAATAGATCGCGAATACGCGCTGGTGAACGGTTGCATTGCCCAAGCGACCAACCCATCTGATGTAGGCTGATTGGCTGTTGTAACGGTAGTCAGACACAATACATCTGGTTATATCTTTGCTGCGAGCATATCAAGTTTCTGGACCATGTTCAACAATAGTTACCTAGAATTTGTTGGTTTTTGGTTCGAGCTCCTATCATGGATTCAGGTATTCATTAGTAGACTACGTTGACCTCTATGTTCCGGTCAACCGACCATTTTTACTAGCTTGTTGGAATTTCAGTCCCTTTCCGTTTATCTCATTTATTAACCAAGTTTTCTGGATGTTCTGATCGCGTTATCAAATTTCGATGTCCACCGTATTAGCAATCATCCTCATACTGCATATAAATTCCAGTTCCATTGACGATAATCTACTTTCATTGTGGCAAAAGCTGATCCGACAACTGAAAGGTCCCTTGCCAGACGTCTGTCTTTGTACGAGATTTTGTCCATCAGATCCCCGTGTTCCTCCATGGACTGCATGCGCAAACAATTGTCGGTTCTATCGAAGGCCTGAAGGTATGTGTTTTTATCTCAGTATAGGTGGCGTATCGCCGGCTTCCCGAATTGAAATGGATAACATCAAACTCTATTCCACAAGTGCAGTTTTTTCTATTCTGCATGGCTACGTAGATATTTTTATTAGTTAAGTCCTTTCCCCTCCCTTCTCCTTCCTTTCTGTACATGGTTTGCTTTTTACTTGGTGGTGGTGTAGCATTTAATTATCATTTGGAACAACCGACGTATAGGTGATGAGGAGGAAGATTGAGCACAGCGACTTTATTAACTCAGGTTTAATAAATAGTTTCAGGTATATTTTGAACGTGAATCATATTCGCTTGCAGTTTCCGTATTCAAATAAATCCTTCATTTAGTCCATTTGTCAGTATAGCGCTGAAGCAAATAAAGTTGAAACTATGGATCCGATAACTCAGTCGTACTGTTGTGAGCACAGTGACGCAGCGGTCAACACAGCTGTCTCATGAGGGGGTGGACATGAATTCGAATATCAGTCACGACAAGGTTGAACATCTCTGAAGAGATCTAACACGAATGAAATTTCATTTTAATACCTCTTTCTGAAACGAATTAGCTAGACAGTCTATAGAAATGCAAAAGCTGCGATCCACTGTGAGTCGTGTTCATAACCCAGGATTGAAATATGCATTGGTTTTAAGCATATGAGTGCCTTACTCCTGAGAAGTTTCATCACCCATGATCAGTCTATACATTACTCTCCCTTGTCACTATCTTCTGATTTAAACCCAAAATATCTTAGTGAGTTCTATGGATAAAATTTAGCAATGCAATGAAAAGTATCAATTTTTCTCTAACGTTTCAAGTACTTGCACAGGTTGACAATAAATCACGTTTCCGGTTGATTAAAGCTTCTATCATGTTTTGCCAGCAGCACTGAAATGCGATGTTAAGACACATGAAAGTGATGTCGCGGTGTACCCGTGTTGACAGTGATGCCAGGAGTAACCTGTAACAGAACTCATCGATTCTTGAATGTGTCACTACAAGCGACTTCAGCTGCATTGCTCATTATTCCACCTTCCCACTAACGTATGGATCACCTACTATACCGGATAGAAGTGCTCTCAGACATAACAATGTCGCAGCAATAAAGAGTCTACATCGAAATAATTGTTGCTTGTTCATTCAAATTCTCATTGCGTTATTTATTTTTATTTCATTTTTACATATTTATACTTATTTATTAGATTGCCATTTCGAGGATTGTTACCAAGGCTAGCCGTAGCCCGTATCCTGTGGGTATGACTGAACATTGCAGACATATCTATATGCGTTGTCAGATTAAGAATCACGTAGTTAATGTTTCCTCTTTACTATGGTTAACAAAGGTTGATTAGCTAGCTGGAAAACCAAACTGGAGTTCTCATCAATCGCAAAGAATGGTTGCCAAAATATGAGCCAAGACGACAAACACATATTTAGAAGGCGGATCAAGATGCAGAAAATGAATGGGGTTAACGTCTGGATTAAATTCATTAGTAGTGACTTTGTCGACCTGTTTACGAAACAGAGAGGAAATTGGTTCAAATGGTATTGTGTGGAATCGCCGCAGACTAAGTATGTGTGACATGAGAAACTGAAGATGAACTAAACTGAAAAGCTGAAGAATGCTGAAAGTGAGAAACCAGGTATGTTTATGCATCTGCGTAGAAAACAGCTATTTCGTACAACAGCCAGAGGTCGTTCAGCTATTCCCGTGATATATATATGTATATATCATCCGAATAACTGAACGACCTCTGGCTGCTCTACGAAATAGCTGTTTCCCTTCCAGTATCAAAGTTCTACCCATCGGAATTTTAGAGCCCCATTTCTTGTTTTTAAGATGCACTACTTATGTTCTAAAAGTACCATGTTTCTTATTCCCAAAATTCCTGTTGAGTCAGAACACGAATTGTAGCAAACATGTTTCGTAGCCAAGCATATGAATGCAGTTCATGCATCAATAATCATTCAAGGAGTTGATAGAAAGCTCATTTTCATGCGATTACCATACAAGGGAGATATGTCTGTCGGATCACTGACACGTCGGCTTAAGAGTTCCGTTAAGAGAACTTTCGTTGCAACCAGACACATTGTCTCATTCACCAGTTCCCCGCTGATCGCTCTAAATCAGAAGGGTAAAATGCAGGTCCACAACTCAGTTATGGTGGTTCGCTCGTTCAGTTGCAATTTTTCCGCAGACTTCGTAGGTCGTACGAGTCGGTATCTGTCTAGATGAATCACAGAGCATCATCCAGCATGGATCGGGACAGGCGAAAAAAGACCAATCACGTGTGCCATTATAGGTCGTCGGGCTGGCAGTGATCACCAGGTCAACATAGATCGATCGTTCATTGTCATCTATAGGGTTCCACCGAATCGGTCAAAATTTGTTCGCCAGCGAACGTTGGCTACTGACGAAGCCACTGTCATTCGATTACGTAACCCATCCTTGTGTGGACAGAAAAAGTTCGCTCAATCGTTTCAACTGCCTTGGCTATTAAATGACTCACCCGATCGATACGTAGGCCGTTAACACCAAATTAGCGTTCATAAACATAAAAGTGGGATAGAGTGAACTGTGACCAATATCAAGCTTGATATGTAACCGTTTGTAGTTTTCTTTTCTTTTATAACTGTAACAGCCTTATAAAATTTTATCGGAAATATAAGTTTGCTACCCTTGGTGTTCTATACCATGTTCTATAGTAAGTTTACTTGCAAGTGTCAGTGTGATTGTTACAATCGAGAATGTCTCATCAGCGTTATTTTTCCATCATAGTGAGAGTAACAACACCTCAGCTTGTTCTATATTATGTTCAATGTTACATAAGTGCACCGATCACTTTTTTTTACATACAACTTATTATTTCAGCCTATTTGAAAGCATTGCTGGATGCAATCCGATCCATGGAATGAGAGAAATCCTTGACATTTACATATCCTCTTCTCTTACTCAGAAAACTGTCTGGACTGTATAAATGTTGGTTCAGTTTTTCCCTTTTCTTTTCTTTTCATGTGATCGAAATGATTATTAAACATCGTTTCAAAGTTTTATCTACGTTTAGTTTGTTTCTCGATCAATACATACCAAAAGAACATTGGTTATTCCGATTAAGACTTTTTGATTAACGTTTTGCAGAATTCGTTATCATTGGGTTTTATTATGTGGTTATCATGCTGGATCTATATCCAAAACTTCCTCCATTTGTTGCCGGTAATGACTGTGTCGTATGTGGTACAACAGAATGTTTTCACTACAAAACATCCTAGATCATGAGAAGAAAATCCTAGCAAACCAACTTGTGTTTCGGTGCTTTATCGTCAGGCTAACTACAACACACGTTTTCAAAAAATCAATACATCTGTGCAATCCTGCTATCCTGGATGTGAATGTGCGGCCTTAGGAGGCTTGACTAGGCTTTTTGAGCACATAGTAGTGACGAGTGTAGACGAATTGCGGTGGCCAGTATACGACCCTTGACCTGCTTCGTTTGTATCCCGTAGATTTATTGGGTCGGTTTGAATGAATCGGTCGAACTGATTAGGTGGTCTGGCCCAGTCCAATGCGCAGCTATCGCAGACTGATAGGTCCTTTTCAGTTTTGTATTGGCATTCGTGTTGATGCTTCTGGATGCTTTCAGATAATTGCATGTTATGCGGCCTATGTAGCTTGTTCCACCGGATCAAACTAGACAGTAAACGCAATAATAAGCGATACTGATAAACAGTAACACTTTTAACTGGGAGCGCAAAAACAATTTGAAAAGTAAGCTGAACACCAATTGTGCTGTGAAATAAGCGTTATTAAGTATCAAATTACGTCTTTTGGTTATGTTTTCGACTGATTTTGAGACAGACTTCCTGCTTATCCATCTAGTAAGTATTGTTTGTCAGTGAGTTTGTATGTATATATAGTGATCTTCCAAACAGGATCCTCTTAATGAGTAACCGAAGCGGATTTTACCTAAGGTCAACTTCACAGTTCGTGTAGATCTAATAATCCTTGAACATAAGCACAGATAGCATACGCGGGTTATTCTTCAGAATTGACTGCAATCTTTGCTGTTTTTCTTTCATCGTCTCTTTTGGTTTCTGCTAGCTTCCACTGCAACCTCATCACATTGGCAAAATGTCAGTATACTCTTTCATTTCGAACATACATAACTGTTATCATGCAAAGTCAGTTTTTATGTGCATCATCTACAGGAATTTCTTTTAAATAACACTGTTCCTCGTATTGTTTCGTCCCATCTTCCACACGGACACTTTCTTGACCATCCAACACCCTTTATGTAATAAATATTATCTAGACCTCATTTTAGGTGAACAGTCGATATCTGCTTATTCATCTAGCGTTAAGCACTTGGCAATCAAAACTAGTACACTCCAGGTGATTGTATCAAAAACGGGAATGGTAAATCTCTAGTCTTTTTTCTGGTCTGGCACTAAGGTTTGCAAAACAAGTTTTACAGAATCAACTCCCTAGTTTGTCTCAAGAATGGTCAAAACAGAGAATATCATAAAGTATACATATTTACAAAATAGTCAGCGGCGGGATTGCTTCTTTAAACCGTTTACACACTTCAATAGGACAAGCTAAGTCAATCACAAGGCTGGCAACATTGTTCAGAAGGTCTCTTTGATATGCTGCATTTAGTCTGTAAATTACCCCTAACATCCAAGTGTTGAAGTTTTGAGATTGTATTTAGGTGTGGGACTATCATTCTCAACTTGTTAGACGACAGATATCATTGAAAATTAATTATTCAGTTTCCTAGGACAATGTTATAAAGTATGGTCAATCATCCATACATTTATATTGAATTCACGTAAATGTCGGAAAATTCCCATAAGATCAAATGTGATGAACAACTGTTTTTGATATCATCCTCATCATCACAGACAGCAATACATCAGTGGTTCACATTGATGTCTAACTGCCACACAACCACGAATAAAAAAGAAGGAGAGGGGAAGGGGACCTAACTATTAAAAATAGCTACGTCTATTCAAATATACAACATCAAGGTACCTACATCTTCGCCGATGTTAAAATTGAGCCTGAAAGACAAGCTACCAGTCCACGATCAGTCAGTGCTCATGTATTCATTTTCATACTGCTGTTGTACTGCAGAATATTTTGGTCGTGCGATTCGGCATTTGTCAAAGGGTCAAAGAACATCATCCAGCTTGGATTGGAACTGGTTGTTGTAAATCAATTACCAGCGCCATTGTTGCACATCTAGCTGACACCAGCCATGGCATAGACATCAGCGAATTATTCCAGGTTGTCTACAGATTTGCCAACACTCAACCAAATATAGTCCGTTAGCGCATTCTGGCGACCGCCAAATCGATCGCTATTAGATTACGCAACCCTAACCTCTGCTTTCAAAAGAAGTTTGTTCAGTCCTTGCAACTTCCGTGGCCACATATCAATCACATCCAGTTTAACCACACACAAATATTCGACCCTGACTGTATGACGGAACACCCGGTCAACGTCCCCTCTGAGCCTATCCAATTATTGTGTGCGTAGTCTAGTATTAGCCTTTATTGTCAGTCGCGAACAGTCATTCCTTGTTTCTTGCACCTTGTCTTATGATGTCTTGATGAAACCTATGTAATTGTATTGACTTGAGAAAGAATTATCGAAAACAGCTGTTCGTCACATCGTTGGTTTTATATTGAATTCGCAATCAACAACCACGTTGTCTTGACACAATTCTTTGAATCATCTCGGCTATTCATTCTTACCGTTTGCGAATGAATCTAATTTTTTTTATGTAACGGTGCAATAGTACAACTGATTCTTTCAACTGTTGTGTGTTTTTCTCTTTATTGTAAAGACTGCGTAATGGAAATGAGTCGATTCGTCGCAACTGACTAGATCAGACAATGACAAATAAGTCTAGTTCTTTGACCATAAGCCTATTTTCCACCAGTTTATGATGGAAATCGTTACTTCGTTTGTTTTCTCGCATAATGAATGTGAATTTGTGTGACGCCGCAATTGGAATTTAAAAAACTATTTATTTCTGGCATAAAAATGGTTGTGATATAATCTGTAGGCACTGTCTTTGGAAATCTCCATTGTCTGGTTTCTAGAAACAGGTAAATATCTTCCCCACCAAATCATCAATAATCTTAATACAGCGCCCGTATGAAATCAACCAGACAGTACTCCGCTTGTATTCACAATATGACAAACGGTACAAACTGAATCATCCATTCCATTTATTTAATCTATCATAAATTGCAAACGAAGCGTACTGAAGTTGGCACATGCAACTGAGTTATTATGAGCAAACCGCTGAGAAAGGTCTTTTCGTTCCCCCAACTACCGGGTAAAAAGAGTACATCAGGTGAAGAACCGAGGGTGCCTGCTCATTAGTTTGGTGCCCTCAATACGCAGGGGTCAGCCACCTTAAAAGTGGTAGCTCAAATCGAAACAATTCATAGCATATATTGTGCATCTTGGGGGATCTACTTAACCAGAAGGTGGGCACAGTCCATAGCATAAGTGAGTGATTATGGGTGAATTTTTCAAAGCACATTCCAGCCCATTACACAGTTTGAAGCAATACAGCATCCGGATTGAGTGGATTTAACGTTCACCGATAACAGTATTCACTACACGATATCCAGGATGAGGTGGACTGTACAGTCGGTCATACAGAAAGTTCTCAATATCGCAAACTGTGAATAACACAAAATTTGGTCTGTATGATATATGTACGGGTCCTGTTCAACAGCATGCACGAAATGATAGTCAAACGGATAAACGATTGGGTACGTACAGGCAAAGTAGTAGAGTATGGTCCATCGCAGCTGCATCTTCAATCCGTTTCTTCATTTAGGATTATAGTCGATAAGTATCATATTACTAAAATGTTATTCAGTAGGCTGTGATTATTCTCGTTTACATGAATCGGACTACGGACAGCGAAGACATTTTTGATTACGAGAATGGCTGAGAAATCAAGTAAATTTGAGACCACCAATTTGAAAACTTTTACTCACGTTTGGCCACGTGCAACGAGATTTCTGAAGATCGCCATGGTTACTAGCTCCGTTAGAATTCATCACCGATTTAGGTCTGAAGTCAATCATATAACTGAATGATATATCCGGCAACAGTTCACTACACACTTACAGGTTCATACAGCAATTACCGACGCTCAAGTTGGTGAAGGACTTAGCTGCTGTTGAACTAATCAATGTGGCAATGACAACTTTGCTATTATTTCTATTATGGCAAGTGAAAAATTGAGGTATGCTATAAAAAAAATCAGATTATATAACACAAAGGTTTATGGTCATGACGGCTAATTACTGGGACGGTATTTGATCTCGTAATTATAAGTAACAAATTATGCTTTAAGTAAGTAAAATAAGCTTAAATTGTGTCCGTCAGACAAGAGACTAGAAGAGGGAAAGTGAACCAACAGGATTTTCACACAAATTTGCTCCAAGTAGTGAGATGCTTTAAAACAGTAGAACCGTTCAAATATTTGAATAATCTTCCCAGTAGTGCAACATCATTTCTAAAAGGCGATTATAAAATCACTGGAAATGTTACGATCTGTGTGAGGAAAAACATGTACAGCTGCACTTGAAAGTACTTAGTTACAACTGACACCAGTAGGTGGGATTGTCTTAATGGGGTCAAGACATGTGTCAGATCGTAGCCGGATGATCCTCATCATCACACAGGGAATACAAATGATCCTGAGTCGCGGCCTGTCACAGGGACTAACAGCCAGCATTGCAACAGGACGCCATGAGCATTGGTTGCTAATATAAGCATACCGTTGTAGCTGGAGCACATGGGAAAGCATCGGAACCATAAACTTGTCAATCAATAGCCCCATCACTGTTTGAATCAAAGTTGTACGTGCAAACAGCCACTGTCTGATCAAGCATCTGAACATATCAATAATTTAAAAAAGGTTTATCAGAAAGGAAACATGATTAGATAAGGATTAGATAAGGCCCCAATTAGTAAAACAAAAATATCACATTTTCGTCTTGATGAAAACATTTTTCAAATGAAGGTTCTAGATAAAGCTGAGAGATCAATTAAAGGCCAGCAACCTAACAAATGAGCAACTGGGACTAACTTCCTGGCTAGCAGTAGGTAATGGCCCTAATTTGTCCTCTGTTTGTTTGCATTTGTCGTGGCCGAGCGGATTAAACTATGGAGCGTGGCACGAATGTATCTGAGGGAGAATTTTATCCCACCTAGTTTATAGTGGTAGGCGCAAACGAAGACCAAAGAGATTAACCAATGTGGGAGTGGAATTGTGAGTGCAGGAAGAAGTAGAGTGTATTTGGTTAATTCATGGACATGTTGACAAATCACCAATGGATTCTATATAGCATTATTGAAACTGGTAGGTGCTTCCGAGCTTACTGGCTGTGATCATGTTAGCGCGCCCACCCTATTACCGTCCCAAGGCGCCTCCGTCGTGAGAAAAAAAATGATTGACTTTGTCCTCGTTTGCGGTCCTGCTCAGAGCGGCCGAGAGGGTGGCCTTGACTAGTTTTTACGCGTCAGACTTTTTACTACGTTGTGCCCATTAGTGACCCTAACCATTTTTTTCGATGAATGTCCTTCTCTTTTCTATGATTAGGGAATGTTCTTATGGCCACCGCGCACCGTATAGGTACTTTGTCCTTGTCGCCTTGGTCGCACACGTTTTGGGGCGGAACAAATGTCTTTCTTTGTACGCGTCTTTTGGCTTGTCTTGGGAGTGAATACGGGGACAGTCGTAGTACTTTTCGGGACCGAGATTTCCGTGTGAATTATTAACGATAGCGAGGACGAACCAGCGTATCGTTTAGGAGGGTTTACAATTGATCATATTCCGCAACGTCAGCTATTAACTTGCAATTCAGTTCACTTTCGTTTGTGACACCCACTGTCTCGTTCTGAGTTATATGGTTTCGACATTCAAATTTAGGAGAGCATGAGAGCTGGAGTTCTCGTACGGTTACTCATCTTTATTCTGCCACCAGGCTTTTTCTTTTCTCTTGCAAAAACCTGAAGCATGGAGAATGAAGTGAGATTTTCTGTCATTTTAGCGACAATCTTATCCACGCACGTTGACTTGGATTAATTGTAATCCATTCCTGGTGTTCCATCGTATTGGGTGTGAAGTTGGAAACCGTCACAAGCTCGTCTGACTGTCACCTTTCTCATGAAATTTAATGAGACCCAGACAATAACTCCATTGTTATAATGACCATATCAGCTGCAGTTTTACTCTAAAACTAGATTCAATGACAGGCTACAATGTCACGTTTTGACCAGTTGAAGTAAATCTGATTGAGATTCTGCTAAACTAAAAAGGAATTGTGTTGTGAGCTAAAAACACAGATGGCGCAAAGGTTATTTATTCAGGTAACTAACACATAGGTTATGCTTATCAACATATCAACAAACAAAAGCGCTCACCTGCGTACGGTACTGGGCTCAGAACGTCAAGGTTGCCACAAACGCCAGTACTCAGTTCTTGTATGCACTGAGAACCATTTCATGCTATGCTGCACTCCAGAGTATTTTTTGTATTTTTCCCAGAATACTTCAATGTTAAAATCTATGCTCTTGCCCCACTGCTGACTAGCAGTGGTGTGAGTAATATAGTGCGATCGCTCCTCCTCACTACACTTGTTCTTAGTTGAAGTCAACCTCAGTTCCAAACCACATCAGAATGTTACTTAGCCAGATCGTTCGTGTTCCCCGTAAGCATTTAATGACAGAATAATTGCATGATTTATACGAATGAAACATATCACAAACGGATGGTCAGTGCCAGAAACGTTTGTCATAAGTCACAGTAATCAACCGCCGTTTGAAGTGTAACTGTCAAACAAATTGATAGGTTTGCGAGGAACGGAGAAGAATCCCAAATACTTCGTTCACAAAGGTAAACTTCCATCAAGATTAGATATCTACGGCATCTTTTTGCAACAGTGACTGGTTCTATGCGCCACACCGCGACTCGAAAACACTTACATTTCCGGTGTGCAATAAGCTGATGAGAATCTTCCGGATGACTAGATCGCTGCAAACCCGTACGATCTGACACATGTTCTGACTATAGATACACAATCCCACTTATAGGTGTCGGCTGTAACTAAGTGAGTGAAGTTCAGGGTAGTCTGCATGTTTGCACAAAGGCTTTTTTGTAATTTCACTTTTCCCACTCGTGCTACCCTATCTGAGTTTATCGTTGATGTATCGAAGCGTTCAGCTTATAGGCAACTTGTTGTAGGTATCATAATAAGCTATAATTTGATCATTGTATACTTGACCCAATCACAATCTGACCGAGTTCGCTGATCAACGTGTTCCTGAATTTATTTCCTGGTTACTTTTGTTCTTTTCAATTGATGTAATTACGAGATTCCACTAGCTCTTAATTCAGCATTCACTCGTCAGACGAAATTATCGTGCTCGTGGTTTCAACTCGAAAATAGTATCCATACTAGACGACGACTAATCTTCTCACAAATCCTATCACTCGAAGGACCAATCACGAGCCAAGCTGACTGATACTCATTTAGATGACGTCTTCGATCTAGTCTCATCAAGCTTATTGTTGAACATTGGGGGAAGTTTCTGATAAACGAATTCGAGTATTGTTGTAAACCCTCCTAAATGATACGCTGGTTCGATCTCGGTAGAGTGGTGCGCTCGATAAAAGCGGATTCTCGTCCCGGTAATAACTCACACGAAAATCTCGGTCCCGAATAGTGCCGCGACTGTCCCGTATTCGCTCCCAAGGCAAGCCAAAAGACGCGTTCAAAATAAGAAGCTTTGTTCCGCTACAAAACAGAGTGTGGCTAGGGCGACAAATACAAGGTATTTATAGGGCACGTCATGAACACACATTCCCACCACATCATGAGAAAGAGTCAGGATCGCACACGGGCATAGCGGTATAAAAGTCACAACTGCTTTGAACAGTTCCGCTAGTTTGGACTGAGTCAAATGGTTTTTTCTTCTTTCTCACGACGGAGGCGCCCTGGGGCGGTCACAAGGTGGGTGCCCTAACAAGTGTAATGCAATTTCTTTGTTTATGGCTTTGATACCTGAATGTTACTTCAACTAGCTTAACCTTATAGTTGCTTTCTCATATTTATTGTTACTGATTATACTCATTAGAATCAGATCAATATTTCATATATTTTGTAATATCGTTTTTTAGGGGAAATGAGGAGGAAAAATGAGGTTATAACTGGAAGTTGAAGAAGAGAAGTATGCTTAAAACTTCCTAAAATGAGATTCTCTAATTGATTCTGAGTGGTATTCACTCCCTTGATAATAAGCTGATATGATTTCTGTATGCTTGTTCTCGAAAATTTATGTTGCTTTGTGATGAATTATCTTAAAGGTCAATGTTAAGATGTTAACGCCTTTGTAATGGGTGCATCTTGGGAAGTATGGTGATATGACGTTCGAGAAGCTGAGCAAGTTTAGGAACTACTGCTTTAGATGAGTGCGGTAGGACACGGCACTTGGCCACTGTTCAGCAGAAGACTGCCGACCCCAACGCTACCTCCATCATCTCACGGGAATCAAAAATTGTCCCTCACTTTGACGACACTTGAAAGTATTCATCAATTCTACAGTGTTACTAATGAGTAGTTTGGCAAATTTATGATTTTAGATTAGACCCAATTATGAAAAGTTAGGGCTTCGGCTGGATGCGAATCGGCGACAGAATCAACATGCCCAAACGCGGCAAGCGCTCTACCAGCTGAGCTACGAAGCCATGCCAGGAGCTCGGAAATTTCACAGTTGGACTCGTTTACCTACCCGTCCCACTGTCTCATATGAAATCCAGCAAATGATCCGGCGTGGCTTCGTAGCTCAGCTGATAGGGCGCCTGCCGCGTCGAGGCATTGTGTTTCGGTCACTGGTTCGAATCCAGCCGAAGCCTTGACTTTTCATAAGTGGATCTCACCTGAAATTCTACAGTAAACAGACGGTTCCAAGTTCACCAAAGTCAATACTTCACCAACGCTACTCCTGAATATGATTTCTTCTGGAGGCAGAAATCTTCCTCAGCAGACCCAGAAGTGATGCTTAGCTTTGTCGTTGTGTTACAGTTGTAGGTTCTACCAGACATTGTTGTCTAATCAGTGCGGTTAAGTGGCTTGATGGTCAACAGGAAGGTTACCGTTAGTGATACAGTCCTTCTTCTCACAAACCTTGTCCATAGGGAGTTCCCGTCTCAAATGGTGACCGCTGTTTCATGAACTCCGAACTAGAAACAACCGAAGTATCATATCTGAATGCTCATTCACCTTCATATTTAAGTGATCCTTGAGGTAACCGAACTCTTTGGGAGAAGACAGTTACTATTTTGTTAATTCTAATCAATAACCTTATGATCAAGACTCATCTCCAAGTTGATCTAACAGACATCTTTGAACTTGTTAAGCGATGTTTTGACTACTGGTAAGGGAGTTTGGTCAACGTTAACTGATTATCATCCCAAAATGATAGCAGTATTGGTAATCCAGTAGATCTCTCACTCAGCTCTTTTCAACATTAACCTTGCCGACAAATTGTGGGCGTGAGGTCAATTGGACATTTGCTGTGTCCCCTCTGGAGGTGACCGAACAAAATGAATGTCATCCACAAACGAGGATAGCTGGACTTTTAGATATCGTCATTAACTTATGTCTAATATGAGGTTAACGATGTGTGCTTCAATAGTTCTCGTTTCTTAAGAACACGAGTCAAAATTTAGTCATGGTTGTAACAGGAACATATACTACTGGCAAAATCTAGCAAGAACGAAACATGAATTTGGTAATTTCTATCGAAACGGACTGGTTGACAAGTCTACTTGAAAGCAAAATCTGCTGTCAAGCGTCAGCTGTATTCAGGTCATAAAAGCGGAATTTGTGTAAGTCATATTAAGATGTTGTAAAACTCTTAATTTGGCTGTTTGGTTGCATATAACAATAAACATTATGATACCCTCAGAGGTGAGCAAAAGTTATTGCTAAGACGACTGCCACCCGAGTGATGACGCCGTGTTATATACTTACAAAAAATCTAGTAACCATAGTGATATTATAAGTTGATCCCTGCTTACTTTTTATACAGCTTCTCAGTCTACGGTTGGCCTGTTCCAAAAGTATTTACTGGACTCGAGCTTCAAGCTTGTTAGAGGTCATAAATAACATGCATCTGTTGTTTACCATAGGCTACTGACACCAAGGTCAACTTGTCAACGAACTGATACTTATTATACTAACAGATTTCACCACGAATGCAAGCAATGGTTATCTTGGCCATTAATCTGTTGGTCAGTATTCAACTGGACAGTTGTTTCAAGTTTCGATGTTTATCCACAGTTTCCTATACACAGAATAAATGATTATGTCTGTTGTATTTCCCGTGAACCACGAGAGTCAACACTAGTGTATACATTGAGATCTTACCCTGCTCTCCGACACTATGAGTATCCTCTTACATATCTATGCCACAGCCTGGCAGTGAACTAAGGTCCACGTGGACTAACCACTAGTACATCAGCCTATACCTGAATCTGCTCGATTAACTGCGTTCGAATATTTTTCCACAGACTTGCGCTGTGCTGAGACGACCACATAACATTTGTTCACTTCCAACTTACCAGAAATGTCGTGTTTTTTAAACTTCTGTCACGTATTGATTAAACTCTGACAACCGGAACCTTTGCAGAGTGCCCTCTATATGACCATGAGTTTTGCAGAAAGGACGTCATTTCGTTGGAGATCATGCGACAATTGCAACTTCTACAACGACTCCTTTTTCAGAGCACAATCTTTTCAAAACCATCACCACTATATCATTTACGTTTAGATTCCGTACTGTATTTCAACTTTGCCTTGTTAAAATTTAGCGAAACCTGATGGTCACAGTGTACATTCCTATCAGATAATTCTTCTATCACTCAACCACATTAAACATTAATAGTGAGCAAGTCGTTCAACTAGCCTTGATTCATAGGGGCCGTAGATACAACAAAATCGCTCAAGTTTGGGCCACAATTTTCATGATTAATATCATGATCGACTCTAAAAATAACCACCCTACTTCCAGTCATTGTAATATCACTTACTATCAGGCTGAGGCAGAAATTGGTGTAGTATAATTGGGTAGCCTCAGTGGCGGCAAAACAAACATGTTTACTGATGGGGGAAAAGAAAAAAACAGAATACTCACGAAATGTAGTATTCTGAACAAACAGGAATTTCCACAGCTATCGTAATATGTTATAATGACTTAAGCAATTGAAGATATCATTCGGTTTCCAATACAAGCAACGAAAATGTACACCAATGAACAAAGAAGTTGAATACATTCTTAACGAAAGGTATTAACAACACGCTTAATCACGGTGTCACATTCAAAAACTGTTTGGTTGCACACTGTTTAATAAAAACGCATTACAGTGATAATGAAAATCGTTACGTCATGTTAGCTATCCATTTTTAGTGTACCATTATAGAACGGTTTGGATACGATTTAAATCTGAACGAGAGCAACAGTTGTCCTTCAAAGCTTCTAGCTCGCCATCACCGATCATTTGATTGTTTGTTTTTTAGAGTTCGTTGCCGTAGTGAGAAGGTACTAAAACTACGCCACACCTTAATCCATGATGAGCCAATAACAACAAACTTGTTTACAACATTCGGTTCTTGTACTGGTATTAGGTCAGTACGTGATTGAGCCTTTCTGGCATCTGTATGAGCTTTGAAATATGTGAGTAGCTTATAGACCAAAATGTTAAATTAACAACAGGATAGTAGTAAACTGCAATAAAACTGAATAGTCTGAGGTACGTATCGATGTCAACAGATAGTGAATCAGCAGAACAAAAACCAAACCTCAATTGATCAGAGAAATGATATGTTTTTTAATGTTAGAAACACTCTTCTGCCTAGGTAACGCTACTGTCAAAACGAACGGTCAGTTCTTTATGCGATGGAGTTGGGTTCACAGTATTTCTGGTCGTTGTGTGTGTCATCATTGTATCGTTTACTGAGTCTGTGTGCTGACTGTAGGCTTCTATCAAATAACTTAAATGCTCATAAGTAAAAGCTCTGTGGTTCATAGGTTACTTATTGAACTAGTAAACTCTATCTCATGTGAACTGCAACCATTGTGACCAGCTTGTGTTCCACAGGTTTCGAAGTGTAATTCGGGACTAACATCTTTTTAACTCAGATTGATTACAAGTAAAATTTGTCCCATGCGCCAGGTGACCATCAACAGTTGAAAATTTTTCGCTGTCTTACCACATGTTCTTACAGAATGACAACTGATGTAAAACAAACTTTCTCACTTTCAACTTCATCATGACCGCAGTCAGCCTTGAGGAGCTGAAAGCAACCAATATGTGATGCGAGGTGATACGATACGGTCGGAAATCGCACAATGGTGGTGAACGCGTTGAGGGTCAGTCAAGTATTCCTCTTTCAAAATCTCCCCTGAGAAAGGGAGGGAGGTATGCTGGGAAAATCGTAAATCAAGCCGATTGTGATGATAGATCTTGATAATAGGGTCAGTCATTCCAGCTGTCAACCTGTCCAAATGAACTGATCACAGACAACACACTTCGCCGCCCCACCCCCCTCAACCCTAGGTCTGTTTTGAAACTCTGCGCTCAGGCTCTGGTTTGATTGCATACACACGTCGACGATCATAGACGATCAGCTGTAAAATGACGTCATCATCCATGTGAGACCGATTTCCATACGATTACTTTTCATGCTAGCCATTCGTTGCTTCAATTCACATTTTTATGATTGTTAGTTGCCCGTATAGTCATCCAATTGAAACCACACAAAAAATGACCCCCATCCTTTGATGATTGTTTATCATAAAAGCGCAATGTTCAACTTTTACATTACAATGAGAAAACTGTTCAAACCCACCCAGTCTTAATATATTCAAACAAACGAACTAAATCATGTAAATTACCAACACAGTCTGTCCAGATAATCTGTCCATATACATAAAAAACAAGTACAACCGATCATATGGGACGTTTTTATGCGTAACAATTTGCAGCTGTTGTCTGAGTCTACTTGGTTGACAGTATAATTGGGTAGGTATCATGAAAAGACTAGCATTTAAACTCATCATGACAAGGAAAGCTGAATTAAGATGGTTTGTTTCGTGTCTTCTGAGGAATACGTGTAATGTTTATTTCTTCTGAATGCCATGAAAACCCAATAAAACAATGTTATATCGTTGGTCAGTTCAATCTAAATGATACAAGTGAGTCCAAACAACAAACGTACTCTGACGGTTAACTCGATAATTATGCCTGCAAGCTGATACAAAAGGTTATTATGTTGTTGAACCTACTGACAAGGAATTTAGTAGTACGATATCGTATCGCTGCTTTACAATTCACAAAAATTTATTCCAAGCTTACTGAGATGCTGATAACGTGATGGGATCGGAAGTTGAAAACTACCTAAAAATAATGTTTTCCTACAGATCGATAATTGCAAAGGACCTGGACAGGTTAACGTTCCAGAAAAGAACATGATAACATGCTAATTTAAGTGCCCAATATTTTGCAATTCCTGGTTAGTCCTTAGGAAGCTCATCTCATCTCGGTTGGTTCCGTCCAGGTTCACGGTAACTAATCGCCTGCATCAGAAAGGTAAATTTTCGAAAGAAAACAACCCCGTTTCCAAATGTCAGCCTCGGGACTGTACAGAACAACCAGTCAGGCGCAGACATTTATTCCCACTCGTTCAGACAGACGATCCGGTCGTGTTCATCACATGGCTTTGTCAATAAGTTGAGTGACTGTTTTGTGGATAGTATGTAGAGACACAGACTATATACTTTGCAAAGGTAACTACCACCCGTTGTGCGTTAGACAGCCCAAACCGTGACATTTTCACAAAACGTCATCCTCAGTGGGTGTTGTTTGATTCAAGATTCGTGGGTTCGAGCTGCTTACACGTGAGTGTGTGTGTGTGTATGTGAATTCTCCCGCTCAGTAAACTGAAGGAATCTGGTATTATGATAAAGGTCAGTTACTAGATGTTATGAATGGACCATGAGAAATGCAGAAGAACATTGTTGTTTACCGGTAATTGACTGACTGACAGGCTTTATTCTTACTGAAGGAATGACTTGTCCGTTACGAGCATAATGTTAAAGCAGTGTTCCTTCTTGTCTCTGAACACAAACAGTGACCAGTTTGTTCGCAAACTGTTGCACTCTGGAGAACAGTTCTCCAGTTCTCCGGTTATTAATAAGTCACTTCAGACCTAACTGTGAAAGTCATTTATACTGGTCTCTTGCCCGTTCTCAGATGAATCTCGTTATACGATTGAGCTATTTCAATCTATGACTTAGCAAGTACTTGAGCACATTAGGAAAGACTGTCTACGTTCCGATCTCTAGTTGCCGTCATCTATACGATTCCGGAAAGAATCAATCGTAGTGACCTACATTGAGCATAAAATAGGAACTGGCATAATACCTTTACTGTTCACAAGTACTTTATTCTGATGAATGTGTGTGCTATTGTAGTGATGCTTCAGTATCCATTCAGTCAGGTTACAAATTACAGAAAGGTCAGTATGATGACAACTCACATATAGACTATGTTCGCACTCATCTTGAAATGGTGTGAATGCCCACTTGGAATTATTAATAACTTGTCTATTCCAAAACTTAAGACATTAAAACAGTGAGGTCACTGTATCAATCGATTGCAGTGTCTGAGCAAAAGGTACCAGGTCTGTCTCAGACATTAAGCCGTACAAGCAGGTTCTTAACCCCGACTTTACCAGAGTGGCTAACTATACAATAACATAAACAATGGAAGGATTATGGCTGCAGTTAACTACTGCAAGGTTAAGTCCTGTACCTAGATGAAATCAACTGCAGTATTACACTTTTCAAATAGAGACGATTCACATTTCAGTTTTCTTTCTGATGGCTCATCTTGACCAGAAGACTTCAAGTTTTAACGATTCCAATTAACTCCCCGTACCTTCTTGTTGATGCGACAGGTTCAGCAACACAGTTTTAACCAATTTTCCCGCTTGGCTAAACAGTGGTGGTCAGTCAGTTCGGTAGACGTGTTTACTTTGCATGAATGTCGTGAATCATCATCTACAGTTGTTCTCCTAAACTGAGTGACTGAACCGGAGATTATTGAATGGTAGCATCGGAAGTTTCTGTCATCGGTAATCATCACAGCTATGGATCAACTCATCAGACTTCGTCATCAACAGACCTTTATCCCATGGAACTGATGAGTTATATCATGGGGACTATCACAATGGTTGTTTTTCTTGTCTAAACTGCTTGGATCATCCGTACAGACAGAAAGAGATTCACGGTTTTCTCGTCCAAGACACAGAACAGTTTTTTGTTGAAGTAAACCTAGTTCAACCGACTTATTAACAGAGGTCAACTGAGGTTCTGACACATAAAATGTGGAGTAACACATTGATGAATGCGCTGTGTTGAGTGACAGTTTCACGCTAGAAAATTCTGAACATCCACTTCTCTAAAGATATAATGTTAACTCTAAAGTTCTAGGAGTTTACTCGACTGTGATTTGTATCAACGATACAACTATGAGCCCAAAAAGAATTCTCATTTTCCATTTTGCTTAAAGTGAATGATGAGTTCAGTGTGAGCCAACTCCTACGTGAGAATACTTATTAGATGGTGGTCACTTTGGGTAATGTAAGGAATGGAGTTATTTCTACAAACAGTTCGCAAACTTAAATCTTGCTACTATTCTTCGGTGACGCTTAAAACTGCTTTGATCTTGATAAATACTCAGAAACAAGCATTCATCTAATGTGTTTCTCGGTTCTAAGTTATTCGCATTTCAGCGATTTCTATATTGACTATGACAGTGGTCAGTAACTGGAGAACTGCTTGAGAAAGGGACACAATAACATTGGAATTAATTCTGGGTTATATGGTCACCTAGACCAACCATCTAACTGTTCCGTTGAAGATCAAAACGGACATATCGGAGGTCAAAATGATATATTCATATATACGTTCATATTCATATATTCATATAATCATATTCATTCATATATTCATATTCATTCATATATTCATATGCATTCATATATTCATATTCATTCATATATTCATATATACGTTCATATATACGTTGAGAAAAGTCTTCAATATCCTAGTGTAGTCTCCTACTACTGGTTAGCCGTCTAGTTAGACGTAGCCCCTCTCTCATTATGGATAGCGTGAGGCCTTTCATCATAAGTCCAATTGACAGTTTTACACAATCCGTTAATTTGTCAACAAGAAAACCTATACAAGCGTATTGCTGGATGCGCACCCCTTATATCTTGTGTTAGCAGCAACTTGTTCAAGTTAATGTATAGTTGTTATATTCTGTAAATCTGCAAGTGATTACGAACATGATTAAACCTGCGTGTATGCACGTACGCACGCACGCACGCGCGTTCATTTCAAGGATATGGCAAGCTTTGCCGAAAAGATCAAAGTAGATTGGGTCATGTCATTGCTATACACCCTGCACAGTTGGGTCAATACAATTACTTTGTAATTACAGGTAGAATTGCATGTGGTGGATGAATGCCAAGTTGTGCTCTATAGACGTACTTAAGTGAAACTTCAAGGGTTTTTGTGATCATACGAATTGGTACAGTATGCCAAGAAAGAGGAAAAGAGTTTTAGTGAATCACATGATATTGAGTAAAATTTGACTACATTATGCAATATGTAATGATACGTATATGTAGTACAGCATAG
>JTDE01006700.1:0-23418 GCA_014338405.1 Paragonimus skrjabini miyazakii | reverse complement strand
TGGGTGCAACCATAGACAAGTTGAGCCGGTGTGGCCTTCAAGTCAACCTTGACGGTATTCCGCAACCCATGAAGGACGAGCGGTAAAGCGTCTTGCCAGGAAAGATTCGGCTGCGCACTGGGGGCTGCTTTCAACTGACGATGAAAACGTTCCACCATCCACTTTGGATTCCGGATGATAGGCAGTAGTGCATGTATGTTTGCACCACAGGGTATTAACGAGATCAGTGAAAGATCCCTCAAGGGATCTTTCACTGATTGTTAGAAAATGCTTGTTTAAACGCACTAGCATGCGGTAGAACATGACGCGGGAGTTTGCGTTTGAGCTACCATTTTTACGTTGACTTAGCATGCAAGATGGCTGATTATCGTGTGGAAAAGCCCCGTGGTTTCTCACGTTCGAATATTGATCGTCTCATCAAGTTAGCGCATGCAGAATGTTGCCGTCATAGTCCCAGAGAGGGAGGAGCTGTTATTAGTATCAATAATCTGTCAGTGGATGATGTTCTGTCGGATAACACTGGCAAGTTCGTAATTTCGAACTTCGTTGCTTCTTTTTAATAGAAGACGCTGATATAATTAACCCACGTGCTGTTGAAGTCGTTTATGAAGATTCCTCGACCAGTTTAACCATGCCATGCACGTCCGCAAGCCGCATTGCAACCTATGAGGAGCGTGCTACGCAGAAGGATAACAGAAATGAAGAAAAGATGTATGAAGGTAAGGTATACTGTTAAAAACTAAGGCCATTAATCAGATCAATCACTGATAGCAGTGAGAACATTGAAAAAGTATGCAACAATAATTGCGTTGGAAGTGGCCCTTGAAGCTAACTTATCGTAGACAGCGAACGACATAATGCTCCGCAAGTTCAAACAGTTGTTGCCTGAGTTGCCGATAGATGCCCAAACATTACTGGGGAAACCGCGTGAATGTGGCAATAGGATAATTGAAGGAGGTGACTATGTTCATCTTGGTGTGAAGGACTCCATTGAACAGGCGGTCAGAGGACGTTGGGATGAGCTACTGAAGTGCGTTCATATGCAGCTACATATCGATGGAGTTACTTTGTTTCAGAGCTCTCGTAAACAGCTGTAGCCCATTTTTAGCGAGACTAGTTGTGCCTAAGACGCCAGTGTTCGTTATCAGAATATTTAGTGACGACGGCAAACCTGGAAATGTGCACGAATATCTTGCTGACGTTGTCGCTGATTTGAAGAGTGTTTTGGGGGAGGGGGTTATGCTGTCCAACTACAATGTCCACGTAGATGTAGTGCTGGATTGTATTACTGATGTTGCACCCGCCAGAGCCTTTTTCAGGCAAGTGAAGAACCACACCGCATATTACGCTTGTGAAAAGTGCACTGCTTGCGGCGCGTATGTGGACAGAAAAATGGTTTACCCGAACGTGGATTACAGGTTAAGGAGTAATGCGGATTTTAGGTGCAGACGACGGTCCGAACACCACGTAGGTAATTCGCCATTTGAATGGCTCAACGTAGACGTGATTACACGTTTCCCTTTGGCCTACACGCATATGATTTGTTTGGAACTAACGAAGAGACCCTGGTAGTAAGAACCTTCCCTGAGTGTTCCCTGAACTTTCCCCGAGTGATCCCTGACAGTCCTAAGGAAACACATTGGGAACACTCAGGGAACGATAGGGAGAAAAATTACGCGGATTCATATAATGCGCATAAATGAGATGGCACTTATATTTCGAGTGCCTAATATACTCAACAACGAATAAATCTACCGTCTGCCATCAACATACTAGCAACGAGGTTCACAAATCCTTTAATGATTGAAAAAACCGTTATAATTCAACAATTTTTGCAGTGAAAATTAAACAGATCGCGGGTAGTAACCAAGTAGTCCAATATACTAAAGTGAACATCAAGTTCTTCGACAGTATCTGCAAAAGCTTATTATAAATTCCATGCTTTGACATCTGTAAAAAAATAACAGTTTGTTAGCACGCATGAAAAGTGGAATATCTCGGTTAATAAGCAAGATACAGCAATTACTTATTTGGACAATCTGATACAGAACTTACAGTTTTCTCAGAAAATGAAACATTCAATCATGAATGCATCCGCAATAATGTCGGAAATTCCTTTGAACTTGTGCAAAATCCACTTCCTGCAAAAAACAATTTATTAGCACGCATTGGAAGTGGAATATCCCGGCTAATAAGCAAGATGCAACAATAACTCATCCAAATAGTCTTGTAAACTACATCAGCATACTTTTTTGTAAAACTTGTCAGCAATGTCCATTGACACACCCATCTTGCAAACGATAAACCACATATCAAGTTCCACAGAAAAATCCAAGATGGACGAGCCACCTCATTGGCGCGCTGTGAAATGCTGTGTGTTGATGCGTTCAAACAAAGCATTCTTGTTCCAAAAACACGCTATGATCGATCACCTGATTGTATGCGAATTTACTAAAACCAACATCAGTACAAAGAATGCCAGCAAACATCCATTAATTGTTTCTGGTGAGTGTTCCATCTATAACACTCAAAGATCACTCAGGGAATGGTTGTGTTCCAGCGTGCTACTAGTGGAATCATCGCACTGTGGAGATCGAGACCGTTACAACTAAACATTCGCGCTGGTTCCAACGTGATTAAGGAAATAAATAACCGAACTGGCCTCATCCGCTCACAAATGCCTGTTGACTTTCCTCAGAAATGTCGTACTTCCGTGGACTATGAACGATGGAAGGCAACAGAATTCCGGCAGTTCCCGTTGTATGTTGGGCCGGTTGCACTGAAAGGTCCGATAAATGATAAGGGTTATGAGAATTCCATAAACTTCTCCATTTCCGTCTATATATTGTGTAGTGCGGAGTGGTGTAAACACTACGTTGATTTTGTGGAGTCCCTGTCATGGATAACATAGTCGCAGTTTGCAGGTATATACGGTGGGTCACAGTTGGTGCTTAATTTGCACTAGATGAAGCACCTGTGTGCCGATATACTTAACTTCTTGACTTCTTTTCGGCATTCCCTTTTGAGTCGTACATGAACCGGCTTCGAAGTTTCGTCCGCTCACCAACTTTGCTTACGTTGCAGATTTTTCGTCACATTACGGAAAGAATGTATCGGTCAGACGTGCCCGTAAATACCGCGGTATTGTTTGACGCTGCATGCACGAACGTACGAGTTGCAACGAAGAAAGGTACCCACTCCACATTGCAAAATTCCCTGTATACTGACAGAAAGCCAAACAATTCTGTATTGGTGGGAACCATGCCAGCTATTATAACAGCAATCGGGGGAGGAAAATTCGCATTCAAAAGTTTGCGATCCATTGTGAATTCTTCAACACCAGCCTGCCATCATCCAACCTAAGCACTTACGTTTGTTACTATTTGTATATGGACAGCACTTTGATGGATCGTGAGCAGATTCCGTGCAAAGGTCTCCTCTTACCTTTGAATGATCAATATATTTTTTACCCCATTGTACGCACTTGTTAATCGTTAATCGTTAAACATATCACGCCCAATGTTCTTCCTTTTAATGGTATTCTTGTGTATAAACCTTAATCACATTTAATCACCGTCAACATTTCAGATGCTTAACGTTGTGGAGTTAGACGGAATTGCTATCGGCATTGCTCACAAATTATGGATTACTGAGCCTGGTTATACTCTGTGGCCTGGGATGAATGGTGATGAACATAACGGGTTGCTTTTAGAAGGAGCGTCTGCTCCAAAAGGAAGCAAGCTGTACAGGGTGCAAACGCACCGAACCACCGGTAAGCATATTGTAAAAATGGTACTTTTTGTAGACAGTTTCGAGACGGCTTGTAGATATTAAGGTTTCCTTGAGCAGCTATCTAATATCCCATCGAATGATGGCGCTGCCCCCATGGATCGTCAAGGAAGCGTAAAATGTACGTCCAGCACAAATCTTAATGCAATATACTTAGAATACCTGCCATAAAGTCAGATTTCACTGACAAAGAGGACAGTATTCCAGCGAAAAGATTTAATTCCGTGGACATTGATTACTCTCCACCGCCACCGCTGTTGGACATGTCGGTGGAATTACCTAACGAAAGGTGTCTACCCCTGTCGTTTGTGGAAACCTCCCCAAGATAATCACTCCCATTACCGCCAGGTTAAATACTCCCTAAAGAATTTCACATCGTGATATGGTTCCTTCATCAAGACGCCACCCCCTCAATCCTCGTTCCCTGTGGTTGGGTTAGGCATAGGCAATCGTCACACAGGTAATTGTATTCCCTGACAACCCGCTCATTTTCACACGCACACATATCACAAAGGAAGTTCCGGAGTATCCAAAACTTCCTTTACGAATAAATTGGATAAAGTTGAAGGTAAGCACAAAACTTTCTCGTCCGTGATCTGCCCTAGCCATAAGGTTGACCATCACGGACAACCTTTCGCGAATTACCAAAACCACGGATAATTTGGTTACGCAGAACGTTCGCTTAAGGGAAGAAATGCACGCTTTCCGCCTGGAGCCGAACGCATTACGGTGTCTGCATTTAGTGGAAAGCAATTCCAAATCTCCTACATTTCCCGTCCGTTTCCCTATGCAGACGGTAGAGGATATTCAGATGCTTAACATGAAGCTAAAGGACGGCGAGACGAATCTGATGCTGGTAACCATATTCTCCCTTTTTCCACTAGCATTAGGTTAATTACCTGTCCAAATTAGGCGGCAGATCTGCCGCCGACTGCATCGGCAACTTGATGAATTCGAACATGACAGACGACGTGGCTGCAAGTGTCAATTGGCGAGGAGTAAATAATAGAGTCTCTTTGGCATCGACCCTGTTTGCGTCCACACCCGTTGGTAAGTAAGTAGTTGACCAAATGACTTCTGTACGTTACAGAAATCATTATGAAACATCAGTTCGCTGGATTGTCTCATGCGGTTGTCAAAGAGGAAGTATGACGTTGGGTACAAAATGCGAAAAAATAAGCATAAAAGGAAAGAAGACCAAGTGAAAATGCAACGGACGAATGGTTCGTCCTTAATGTTGTACATTTAATCATGTTGGCATAATTTTTTTGTCATTTCCAATTCGTCTATCACCACTTCCTCGATAAGGTGATATCACCGTAAGTAACCGTCGTGATATCCTGGGGATTAAGCTAGCAAATACGTTGTGTTCGTTAACGATGGGATGCAGGAACAATACCGAAAGCCGTTCGTAACGAAATAAGAGTCACAAAAAATTCCCCCCCTGACCGACTATCGAGTGACTAACAGGTACACAGTTACCACACTCGATATTCACTCGCAAGACGATCAATAGTCACTCGATATTCTGTCGATAGTCACTCAATAGTCGGCCGTGTTACCTGGGGGCTAAACACGTCTCATCAGGAGGTATCGAATTGTACAACAAAATGCCAACAAAAATCAAGCTGTTCTAGGAGGTCGCTACAATAGCACTTTACACTTTGAAGGTGCAAAGAACATGACATACAGACCAACGATTCCATCTCATTGGTTCGGCATGGTCTACGTGTTCGGCTAACTAAAAAATAAGTAAGGCAGTGTCATCTGCCTACTTATTGTAAGTCAATTTACTGCTTAGCAGAAGCTATGTTCCGAGATCCTTGGAACATCTGAGTGTCCTCAAGATAACAACGAGTTGACAGAGGGAAAAAGGGACCGAACACTCTTTCAGAACGCCAACCTAAGTGCAGAAGACCGGAAGAAGCCTACGTTCCAATTCACTGCAAGTCTCGTTGTGTTACGGGCCATGGGAACAGTGAATGGATGTTCAAAATTTCTGTCAAGTTAGCAGAAATTCATTTTCATATCTAGAACGCTCCCTATGGAAACCATCTTTTTGCAAAACGTTCGTACCACTGTTGGGATGCTTGCTCAGTACTTGTTCATATCACTTTTGAGTTCTTTCGTGCAACCTGCGTTTATACAGACCAGGATGGTAACGCCGCCTACTAAGAATGCTGGCTAGTCGTTGCCGATAAAGCGGCCGACTGGCTTACGGTGCTCGGCAGACGGACGATGAAGAAATGAGAGAAAAAGTGAAGTTATGCAGAGAAGAGGAAGCAACTCATCGAGGAATAAGCCACTGAAGGTCGGATTTGTCTCTCGGGCTGGGACTCTTTTGACTCAGTGACGATGGCTCGGGATTTTCGGTGAGATGGCAGCTAATCGGGTTCGGTGGCTTGAATATTGCAGTTGTTTAGCCGAGTTGTCCGTGAAGTAAGTGTACTTTAAACAGTTTGGTAGTGAAAGCCGTAAGGAAGTTGTCTTGTTGGTGAAGCCTCGCCCTCGTTCAATGTTCCGTTGTTTTCCTGTGCTGTGTAGGCACTAATGTTGAATGTCTGAGTACCGACAGTTGTTTATAGCAGTTAAGTCCCGTCCCTTCCGTTTATTTTTTCCCAAACTAGGGTTTGCTTTTTTCTTCGTGATTGTATATCAGTTAAGCATCAGCGTAAACCATCGATGCATTGCCAATCACGGTGGTGATTACGATGACCCGACCGTAGGTAAATATGTATATCAGTTCGGTAGTCGTTAGGAACCTACCCATATTTCGAAGGTTTGCAAATTCCTTTAACATGGATCTCGTTTATTCTTTGTAATGCACGACTTTGAGACTACGCCCCCTAAAGCCCGTACTCTTAATAGCCATACGGCCCGGTATGTTTACAACTGGTGGCAGATCAACCACGTGGTTTTTCGACATGGTCTTTTGCCCTACTCTCTCTTTCAGGATGTACTTCTATTTCTTCACAGAGTGAGATCAGTTTTAACCTAACTTTCTTAATGCTAACGATACTGAAGAGTTATTAATTTTGAGATTGTCACCTGGTCTTTTTTCTCCACAATTGTGGTCTGTAATGTGTACGTATTGGTTTTCAACTATTCTCGGTCTGCCCTGTTACCATTACTTCCAGGTCCGCTTACTCTCTTCCATTCAAATCTTCTGGTTTTTTTGCCTGAATATGTTTTCCGGTACAAATCTCAACGTGCATGTTAATCAACCTGTCTCGTCATCATTTCATCCTTACCAACCGTGATCTTGACCAAATGACATTGTGACTCGGACCTCTGTTCACCGTCCACTCTTGGTGACTAAATTTATCGAGGGAAAGGAACGGGAGACAGCAAAATAGGGATAGATTTTGTTATAACATTTTGTAGTATTCGTTTCATTCTTCCATTTCACTTGTCACGCGCCAATTTTTAGACATATATCCTTTCAAACGGGTCTGTCATTCTTATGCTCCTGACGCGGCCTCGTTGTTTTGCACGTTCGAGTCTAATTGTTTGCAACAGTTTATTCGTCTAACGGCTACGCGATGGAACAAATCCTATTTCCCGAGAGGTTTGGCGTCGACCCCAACGCTGTTAACGCTTTTAAAAAATGGAATCACTAGTTTTGTGCGTTCACTAGTTTCTTGTCAACCCCTGACGGTCTCGATCCCAATAAATTGACTAGGTTGATCAATTACAACTCGTCCTTGGTCTATGAGTATATCTACGAATGCGATAGTTATGACGGTGCAATCTCTAACCTACGGAATCTTTGTGTAAAGCCGAAGAACGAAATGTTCGCTCGTCGTCTCTTGGCGTCTTGTAGACAAGAAGACGGACAGACACTAGACCAGGTTGCTCATTAACTGAGGTCGCTTGCGAAAGAGTGCAAACTAAGAGTCACCACAGCCGTACAGAACCGCGAAGATGCAATCCGAGATGATTTCACAAATGGTCTATTGTCTAGCCATATCCGACAGACACAGTTAGAATAGAAAATGTTTAACTTTCAGGCTGTTTTTGATCAGGCTAGCTCGTTCGAACTGGCAGAAAAGCGGTCCCAATCATACCAATTTGCTTTGACTAACACCTACATGGGTGCGACCGAAGTCTCGGAAAATTTGCCCAGCTCTTTCAAAATGCCTGATATGGCAGTCTTCAGTTCACTGTGGGTATGACAAACATATTCGCTCGAAGCGTCGCGCGCGAGGTGCGTTGTGCAATGGGTGTAGAAAGAAGGAACACTTTCAGAAGGTTTGTCTGATGTCTCGGAACCGACAGCCCTGCTTCTTTATCACCCGTCCGTCCATTTCGACTACCGCATCAGCGGCGAATCCAAACTGTCTTTCGAAAGCTGTGGTTGGTCTCGAAATTGACGGAACTCGCTTACAAACTTTGATAGATACTGGCGGTGCCGAAAGTTGTGTAGCGTCTTCCGTATGGCTGCAGAACGACTGAAAAGTTCACAATGGTCTGTACTGCTTTGTCAAGGGACACGCGAGGTCACATCCTGATATCGGTCAGGTACAAAGATGCTGTGTACGATAAAGTGAAGCTGACAGTTTCACCACATTTATGTGTGGACAATATTCTTGACCACAACTTTCTTAGACTTCATAAAAACCTCAAAATTCCATTCAGTGGAACAAAACCACCGTTTTCGCTTTGTTCACTGACCTCATCTCACGTCGAGCCTCCTCGTCTTTTTCAGAACCTGGTACGAAAATGCAGGCCAATCGCGACAAAATCTAGAAGGCACAGTCCAGCTGGCGAAAGTTTACACGTGACGAAATTCGCCGTTTGCATGCTGAAGGAGTTATCAGGCTTTTATTATTCGGCGCACTAAGTCGTCTTCCTCAGGTACGAGTTTACCAGACGCGAAATAGTAAAAAGCCGTTGAGAAGAGAGGCCGAATATTCATTACTCGAAATATACAACAGGTCGTATAGCGCTAGAAATGGCACCGACACGTAAATTAGCTAGAAAGGCTAGAGACCGACCATCGACGAGCGACTAAACCGGAAGAGTTGTGACCCACGTGTGCGTTTGGGTTCGCGCCGCAGTCATCTGGTATGCAGACAAACAATCGGACAACATGCATCATGGGGACTTTCTTAATAGCTTAGGTACAATACGTCACTGTGAGTTTTGGAACTATTTTACACATCATACCGCAGGCAGGCCAGTGAAATCTTCATGTCACTACACAGCTCCCCTCTAGAAGTGTACTGTGGCAACAACCCTCCGATCCTGATGAGGATAACTGGGACCAGCCACCCTTGGCCTGATCTGCTTCAAGGCATACCAGCTGATATGCAATCAGCCTGCGATCGATACGACAATCCTCAGAGGCCGCAGGTGGAACAGTACTATTACCCACAGTTCCTAGCGTGCTCCCGCTTGAATATCCTCCCTTAAAGGTGGCGAAAAAAACGCAAAAATGAAAATGTTCGAGTTGGAGTGTCCAGTGAACTTTCGCGAACGGCATCGAATACGGAGTCGGAAGTGATCGCGGTCGGTAGTGCCACATGCGTCATGCCGTCGTCGGACAAAACATTCGACCGAAAATGAAACGAGATCGGCTAAGTATCGATATAAAAATGACGTACTCAACCAAATTACGCAACAAGGAAACGAACTTTTGAATAAATAATTTGGACAGAGGCACCCATATTTCTACCGTTTTGTAAACGTTTTTGCTGTATTTTTATTTTTGCGATTGTTGGTGCATACAATCCCACCGTTCTACTGAACGCTTAGGCCGGTGTACTTTGGGTCCAGAACGAGTAGTGATTGGTAGCGGGAGCGTATGTGCCGGGGGTTCTAAGATCGGCTCATCCGCACTGCTGATGGGTGCATGATCTTCCAGGAAGAGGTTGAGCAACGCGTAGCAATAAACCAACGATCCCAAATGGTCAAAACAAGATTGGTTCACAATGCCACGGTACTATTGAACAAATGATGAAGGTTAATAATTAGACAACCTCAACAGTTTCGATCGACAAATCGTTTCCGGGAGATAGTTACATTTTGATGCCAAATAGGCTGAAGATGAACTATAAGCACATAATATGACGTTCATACCTAACAGTTCCTTCGAGCCGTCAACAGGTTCAAAAACATCGGGGACGAGCCGATCACCAAAAAGTGATCCACGCATCACCCAAGCAAAGTACAAAATACGACAAGTGGCTATTCGCACAGCTGTCAATTGACGTGTTAAAACAAAAATATCTAGATCAGAGCCACTTAACGGCCAAAAACGAGGTGGTAAAATATACAGGGATGAATTTTAGGGGGGAATTGGGTTGAGTCGGATTTTCTCACGACTGTGGCTTCGAAATTCAATACACCGGCCCACAAAATCCTAACGCGCCCAAAATATGCCCGGAGATAGACGGCTCCGCTCAGCTCTGGTTCCCAGCCTGACTAGTTACTAGGTCAGCAATCGTCAAACGCAAGATACATCAGGCTCACAACACGACACCAACCCCAAGGAACTACGATGCAGTTAAAGCCGTTCTCCATGACTCCCACTATTTGAGCTCCCCAATAGCCCTACATCGAAGAGTACGTTTAGGCACAAGCCGTTCTCCATGACTCACACCTTGCACTCACAATGAGGACTAGGTGCCGATCGCACTCATCCTGGTCTACGTCACTCCTTTCTCCAGAAGGCACAGACGACTGATATCTTGCCTTACTTTACCGGACTTTGTATTCACTACGGCAATCCACACTAAACCGTCTCCGTCGGCATCACAACTAACTATCCCACCTATGGGCCATGCGTTTCTTGGTGAGAGTTCTGAGGTAACCAATGCGACATCTCTCGGCCGGAAGTTGCGTTCTTTACGTATCCACTTCTGCCGTGTTTGCAGGGTAGGAAGGTACTGTTTCGTCCAACGACTCCAAAAGACTCCGGCCAGATAATTGGCTTGCTACCATCTTTGTTTGAACAGCTGCACCATCATCTGATCGGGACAAGTTCCATGATTACCTCGCAGAAGCAAAATATCATTGGGCGACAATGCCAGCCCGTCTCGAACTTCCGATGTAACGGGCACCAACGATCTATCATTCAGTATTCTTTCCACTTCGATGAGGAGAATACACAGGGTCTCGTCGCCGGAGGTTGGTTCGATACAAATCGGCCAGAGTATGCGCCGTATCGATCGCATAAGTCGCTCCCACACACCTCATCGATGACTGGCATAGGGTGGATTATGATGCCATTGGACATGCCTCCGTAGTAATTTACTGTTGATAAATTCACGATCCAGGTTACTCGTCCATCGGTTGGGCTCTTTATCTGCAGCTGTGAAGTTAGATCTGTTGTCGGGATAGACGCTGGTAGGACAACCCCGTCTCCCAAGGAAACGCATCAAAACCATAAGGAATGAATCTGTACTCATGAAATGTGCGATCTCGAGGTGGACGGCTTTTGATTGACGGCAGGTTAAAACACATCCATACCTCTTCTCCCTGCCCCTACCCATCTTACCACTGATTGGGCCAAAATAGTCCAGATCAACGTTAACAAATGGGTACCAACCCGGTTCTATTCGTACGGGTGGCAAGGGAGTCATCATTTGTTCGCCCATGGTGGCGTTCAGGCGCTGACAATGGAAGCAAGCTCCGATGACACGTTTGACAATGTATGCATCTTGAAGGATCCAAAATCCTCGCCTGATTAAAGAAAGGACGTGTGACACATCGCGATGCCCCTCAAGCATGTGATAGTGGTAGACTATCAAGTCTGTCACATGATGACGCTTGGGAAGAATGGCTTGGCATTTCAGTTGAAACTCTGCATTAGCCAACATCAGCCGTCCAATCACCCACAGTATCCCATCAACCAAGGTGGAGTTTAACTTACGAAGCGGGCGTCCTTTTGATAATTGAGTTGTTTGTCCATACTTCTGCAACTTCATCAATAGAGATAGTTCATTCGGAAAGCTACCCCTCTGAACCAAACGGTTGATATCTTTCTCAGCTGACCGAATTTCGCCCAGCTCCGGGTGACCTCCATTAAAGGCACCATCATTCTTTTGATACCTTGTAAAAAGCCAATGTGACTTGAATCTGCGCAACCAGGCTGTGGTATTTAGAAACCCAGGCCAACTCGAAAGACCGAGCATCCAAGACACAGAGATCTTGAACACTATGATCACGTCAGTCTGCGCTGATGGCCGTTTCATCTCTAACCCGATAGGTTCGCCCACGGTAGTAAACGTTTTAGGCCAAGCCGTAGCCGGCTGATTAAGAAATGCGGGACCTGACAGCCAAGCTTCTATACCTGCATGGATCCTGAAAACTTAAGCTATCAGCCTCGTACCCGCAAAGTAAAGCCCGCCCTCGAAGATGGGCTACAAGAGTCAGAAATTGGGTTGTTTGAACAATCCATTTTGGCTAACGGATCTGCAAAGCACTAAAGATACTTCAGGTGTTTAAAACATGTATGAATGATAAGGTGAATTCAGTTCAGTTCAGTTGAGCTATTCTCCATGGTGCCCTGTGTTGTTGCAGATGATGTTATGCTAGTGGCAGCACTGACTTTGATAGCACACATGGTGGGATGGCGATGGGTTCCGAGTACTGTCACGGTGAGCTAAGATGTTGTAACTTAGTGTTTTTTGGTTTTTCGTTCACGTATCCATCTGTAAGCAATGACAATTATAAGTAGTCTTTCCTCCGTTCTATTGCTTGTTTGATCTTTCCAAACATGTTCCACGTTTTTCCCGATTCTGTCTCTCAGTGGCTCTGTGCTAAACACAACACAATTGCGAAGGTCACTGGTCACGCTGCTTCCGTCTTTCTCTCGGGTATGCGTTTGTTCGGCACTTTTTAAGCGCATTCGATGTAGAACTTGTTGAAACATGCATTCGTATCCAGGTGAAAAATGGACCAGCGCATTCGTAAATATCTGAAGAGTTTTGTTTGCAATCGATGTCAGCGAGCACCGTCATGATCCACAACTTCTGTTGTTTTACAACTATTTGCGAGATAAGCTGATCTAGATATGGTGAATGCCATTCGCGAACCTCTTATTGGCTCTAGGTTTAGTCTTCATTTACCTAACTCGAGCCAGGTTGGACTACAAAGGCCGTACTTGCCTGCAGCTTGAGAACGCCTGATGCTGACGGAGGAAAGGTCGTTGGATTGCTGACAGTTTGCGTAGCTGATTTTTTTAGGCAAATGGCCCTATTAACGTGTTCGGGATGTTTTTGAATGTGCCACGTCCCCATCTTCCAAGTTTAAAACGGATCCAGAAACGTTGCTGATGTCACTGGTCGTGTTGTGAGCAGTCGAACCTAGAAAATATCTGCAATTTGGGATGGGGAAAGCTTTGAGAAGTGCATCCCACCTGCTAAATCTTTCTTCGAAGTTGGCTATCCAAGTCAACATGGAAAAAGTAAATATATTTAGGCCGCCGAACTACATTTTGTGGCCTACTTTGTGTCACGTTATTGACACAATTTTTACTTCCCCCTGCATTGTTGGTGTCTATGGAGGATCCGGTAAGCCCTATGCGATGAACATGACTGACATGCTTTGTCTCCTTTTGCTATGCAATTTATTTTACTATTCCAGTATCCTGTACAATTGATTAATGCGTACGATTCGGTAATATACGTTCCGTGTTGTTGCGACTAATTTTGTTTCACGATTCTTATACGACCGATCGTTAACCTATATGGTATAATTCTGATTACAATACCCTAACACATCGAGGAGTTCTTGTTGGGTGTCATTTCAAAACCTGAACATTTTCTAACCGAAGACTTCAGATTGACTAACTGTGATTTCCCTATGAAGTCACCTGTTACCCTACTATTTGTGACACACCTGCTAGGTCCTTAGTAAAGCGTCCCCTCAGTCACGGCGGGTATTGTGCCCGTGACAAATGTATACCAAAAATATTTAAATGACATCAACAGTATTTCTCCCCATTACTGATACTGCTGTAAGCAAGGATATCACGTCTCGGTGAGGTCGTTTATGTCTATACATATTACATTTTTGCAATCACTAACTTCATTGTCCCACATACAACAGTGCGGTTAGAACTGTTAGTTACCCTTTTATCCAAGTATCCTCACTTAAATACGCAGAGCCCTAACATGCAAGTTTTGAGCTGCAAAATTCAACTTAGGCGTATTATGCGCTTATGCAACGTGTACAAGCTAGTGTATGGTTTCCTTCAGATGGAGATGCAACCTAACGGTTTAAGCAGTGCGCATTACTTTAGGTTGGCACACTAGTTGTTAAATTTGCCTTTCACGGTAAACAAGCAACGGCGGGATGAAGGTAGTTTGCGGTGGGATCGCAGTGGCGTGGTAGTGGGGTTATATTGGGGTAAGCAGACACATCGTTGATTCAGAGCTGAGTCGTCGTGGTGCCTGTAGTAAGGTGTGTGTTGCGTGCCCCACTGTCACTCCACTTCCGAAACAATGGAGTGGCGATGTGATATGGGTGCAAATAATACCGCCGCCCCATCGTGAGCTCCGCCAAATCACTGTATGGTTGGGTGATTGGCAGATGTGCCGGTGGGTCGGGTAGCACGACCGTGTTTTAAGTGTCGTCTGACCGTTTCGATTGAACACTGTAGTGAATGGGTAGGTTTAAATCATGCGTTCGAATTCGGGGTTCACTGGGTTTCGAATACGGTTACTCAGGGAACATGTTTATTGTCCGTAATGGTAAAAATGATTCAACACTCCACACGTTGTCTTCTTCAAAATAAACTTTAAGAGATCTCTTGCTGACGTGAAATATATGCAGAATAACTAGGAAACGCCCCGTGCTTTTGAAGAGAATACACTACGGGGCTGAACTGTATCTGGATACAACATACTGCGCGTCATATTACATTCAGATACAGATCGGTCTTGTGATGATGTATTTTTCCTTGCGTTGGACAATGCACAAGTTAAACAAGTTCGCTCTGGGACAACCTTTGACGTCTTCGCAATCGTGAACGCCCTGCGACGTCAGAATTGCCTTACTACCATTACCTTATCTGTCCACATTACCTTGTGGATGTGAAGTTATTACAAATCACTGACAACAAAGTTGGTGCGTTGACTGTGTTATCGCAGCTTGACTCGTGGCTGCAAATGAATCTGCGTCACCTTCAATACCTTGGGCTACATTCACTAAAATAACAATGCTTCAGCCAATACTGTCAGGCAGGCTACTGTGACGAGCACGGCTGACATGCGTTATCTCCTTCTGTTATGCAATTGTTTTACTATTCTAATATCCTGTACAATTGATAATCACGATTCAAAAATATACGTTCCCTGTGGTTTTCCCTATTCGTGTTTTGCGATTCTTATATGTTTGATCGTTTTTCTATATAGTTAAGTTCTAATTACAACAGTTGCTCCACCAGACTGACGCTCATCTGAATTCTGAAGGTCGGCTCGAGTTCCAGTTGACATTCATCCTCTTTGGTAGCTCTCATGCGGCTGAGCTGAGGGTTGTCTTACATCCAACTCCTTGGTGTCTTTATTTATCGCATTAAAGTCCGCTCGTGTACGATGAACAAAATAATCAATAATGTTTGCTTGCAAACTAAGCTTTCTCATCACGACTTTCGATTCGCGTTAGCACGAGGCTAGAGAAACTCTGAGCATACTGACCAGAAAGCAAGGGACCAGCTTTAAGATAATTTAAATTACCCAAATCATATGGAGTCATTTATATTGCCATGGGGCTGAAAAGGATATTTATAGTTTTAAACCAACAGCAATATAACCGATCGTATTCTTTAGGTGCTTTACTACACCTATAAACTAAACACATGAATATAGCCAACGCAGGTAGAAACGCGACAAACGGACCGCTGTGTGCTGCCAGGCGTCCACAGACCAGAAGGTTATTCCGAATATGAGCTTGATGTTAACACACCATCCGGTAGGTTTAAATAACCAAGGTGGAAATTGAGATTCTTCGTGAAACGACTCAACCGTCCGTTGATGCCGCAGTAATAATACAGTAACTCAGTGACTGATACACGGATGCGAGACTAGGAGCCTATATATGCCAGGTACATTCAATTTTTATCCGATACTATTCAGGTGCAAAGTTTTCCGAAGGGCAACAGTGGGAAAAATGTGTGGTGGCTTAAAAATAGCTTAGGTCTGCCTCCTGTACGATGGATACAGTTTTTCTCAAATTTTTAGCTGATATTGCACATAGGATCGCAAGGATATTTGCTTGCAGTCTGCTTGTTGCATGCGATCTCATTTTTTGTTTGCATGTTTGTTGATCTATGCACCCCAATGACGCCACACACACTTCCAGCTTGCTTGTGCGCACAACCATCGACTTCCTAGCTTCCCCAATTGTTTTCGCGTATTTGTGTCGTTTAGAGTTGATTGAGACCGATAAAAAATTGCTGCATAATATACGTTAGTTTCCTCTCGATCAGTAGTGTTCTTAACTTTGCGTCTGGTATTTATTGTTTATACGCAGGAAACGGTGACTTAGTGCACTTTCGCACCAACCAACACCGCTCTTGCGAATCGTAATTTCATCCAAGATTGACGGAATTCCTTGGCCTGGTAACAAAGGAAAAAATCCTGAAGCGTCCAGTTCTGGCCCAAGCTATTTTCCAGTTACTCGTATAAAATCATAACACCCGTTTCTGCTCGATACTCTCCCCATCTATTGCCAATACTGCAGGCGTTGGTTGTGCCTTTTGATGGAGATGACTGCGTTGTTCAAAAGAGGAAGCGTTTGCACTCGGACATAGAGTCGAACTGCCATTTCCGTTTTTTGGAAGACTTACTTCCAAACGCTTCGGTCTATTTCGAATTCTGTCCCCCCGGGACTTTGTAGGTGAAAAAGTGTTAGCTCTGTTCTCCGTGGTACAATGCCTCATAGTGGTTTTAGAGGATGGTGATGTTTGCCAAACAGTTCGGCGTCCCAGCTCCTACCAGCGTTCTGCGCGCTTTCATTTAGCACAGCGAACGCTTACCGATTCATAGGCGTCGCCGACCCCTGTTGTTGGAATGTCCATTTATCGCTGGTCTGGTATCTCTTCGTCGTGTTTCTTTCCGCTGTTGCTTTGACTTTTTTCCCGGGACAGCGGGGACTTTCTCTGCTGCCGCCGTAACCTTGGATGTGTGGACTCCTCTACTTCAAGCCTTGGGTCTTGGCAATGCTCCTGCTCCCTTTCCAGCCTCAAGATCCTGTTGATTCCCACAAAATTAGGAATGTCAAATGCTGCCATCAGTAAAACTAATTAAATACCATATACAAATGGCTTACACACAGGAACCTATTCGAGAGGCGGTGCGAGATGAAAATGCGAATTTGAAATACTTGAGATTTCCGGAGTAAAAATGTCGAACTAAGTTTCACCGAAATGATCCTCGCCGGCCTCGTAAACCTATGGGAACACCCTCACACCTTATCAATCCGAGCCTGATGGGCCTTTTTAAAAGCAATAATACGGAACCCTACCAACAGCACAATACCCCATGCGTTACCAAGGTCGAGGTAAAGAAAAAGTAGAATTAGCCAGCGCCCAGCGTGTGGTGCGGAAAACAGAAAAAGCACAGAATTTCTTAGCCAGATGATACCATGCACATAATTATGTTAAGCAAACGTGTTTGCGTTTAGGTTGCACGGGATGAAAACAGTCGCTGCAGACCAAGCGTCCAGAGTATTTGATTCAGAATGTCGAAGGAATGTACGCAGAACCGCGGCTGTCCCACCCGGAAGTGTGATTTACAGATTTTCGGTGATTCGTTTCCCAGTTGTAACAGCTTGTCTTGGTGAGCATAGTAAATTTTATGGGCGAAAAAAGAAGGAGAAAGGTCAGCATAAATCTTTAAAAGTTGCTAGGATATTCGATATTTACTGTGTGCTTTATTAAACTACCAGCAAGAACGGTTACAACCGAGACAGGCAGGTATAATTAACTGCAGGTGGGCGGACGTCGACCTGGTCCTAATCCGCTCATCTAAAAAGATATGCATAATGATGACAAACAGAAAAACTAAGTTAACAGGGGACTAGGAAATCAAATTCGCCGGACAAATTATTCATAATTGGATTCTAAAAGAAGAGGTAGATAGGCATCTAAAAAAATTAGGCTTGAACAATTTCACGTTAGGTTCAACAATACATTGAAATTGACTGGTTGCAACGAAGTACTCGGAGCTATTCTGCGCCAATTAGAAAACCAAATTCTCCTAAACAACAGATTATCTATCACCTCGTCGCCTGGCAAAAGATGCAGCAGAAGGGAAGGTGCCAAAGACGAAACCCGCGCACATCAAGCACAACCCAAAGCCTAGCAGTGGTTGTTAAACCACTCCTAGCAGCTTAGGATAGTTCACTCAGTAACACTTGAAGAACAATTCCGTTAACGTTCATTCAAGAGTAAAAACGTCAGAAAAGGCGATCGAAATGACCGGAATTTGTGCAGTGTCATTCAAAATATCAAAGCAAGCGCGTCCTATCGTCTCAGATATGAACAAACAGTGCACTCAGACTATCCAACAAAAAAGAACTTCGAGATGGAACAACCGAAAAAGGGTTCGAAACTGGACACAAGTCAACGGGAAATATGCCTAATAAAATAACACCTCACAGATGAGGATGCGAGTGGGTAAACAATGGCAACCAAGAACGGTATCGTAAGCATGCCAGAATGATAAGAAAAAGGTAGACAATGTGTAGGTACGCCTCCGGTTAAAATTTTCCGGCAATTTTATGATTTGCCGTTATGGTGTTTCGAAAGTGAAACTAGTCGGAAATTGCCGGTTGGGTGCGAAAAGAGACTTTTCAAAGTTCTCGTGAAATACTAAACTACATATTTTAAGACAAATATGTAGATTTTTTCGAAAGTAGTAGTTATGTTGCAACGAAAAAGTCGGTTTTGTCTAAAGATGATTCATATTCCTACTTTCGTTGAGAAAATCATTTCGCTTATTCTCAATAAAGTCATCACGCCGGTCCTCGTAATCGAGTTCGCGTTGTGAAAATGCTTTCACTGGAATTTCTATGGTGAACTATAAACTTCCATCTTGCCAAAATACTCAATTTTGCGTGATTTTGAAGATATAAGTGAATTTGTAACCTCCGACCACATTGCGTTTACATTGCATTTTACACCAAATATGAAGATGAATTACAATGAATGTTATGCTATCACGTGTGTGCGTTAGTTGTATCTGTGAGTTATATGTTCGGTCTGTTCCCCTAACCGTATTTCAGGTAGAAAACGGCTGACGAAATGTCACTCCTAAAAGCGATTGCACCTGACGATATCACGTGGTTGTTCCTATCCACGATCCCTATCGGACAGTGTAAATGTGGCACTGAAACCTATCTGCAGGGAGTAAATGCTCTCTTGGTAGACAGCTAACATGTGAGTTTTGATATATTCTGAATGTTCATTGACGGAGTATATCATAAAACATGAAATGTGCTCATTTTGCTGTCGAATAAAGTTTGTTTTAATGTGCCAAACATGTTTATCAGAGATGTTAATGAGTTGCGAATATTCGAAGGAAAAATGCGTTGGCGAGGAAGCTGAAATGTAAACTGGTTAAATTAAACAGTTTTAGCAACAAAAGAATGCAAAACGTGCACAATATAAGTTGTACAATAATTTTATGTAAATTGTGCATTCAATAACCAATCAAACTGTTGATGAAAGCTGACTTACATTTGAGGTTGTATAATCAACACCATGTGGACCTGGGAACACCAGGTATTTAGCGACACTGCGGGCAAGTAGATTTGACTGCAGTAGGTGATTTTCGGGCAAAATGTGAGCTTTATTCTGTGTGGTTTGCAAACCACATACCATAATTACTGCTCACTGTATTCGGCCATAAGCTGGTTTGGCATTACGTTAGCCAGGAATTGGGTGAAATTATGAAGCATTATGCACCACATAGCATGTTGAACCTCACAGGTCTATAATGAAACGCCCCAACGTCTATGCTCGCATTTGCGCCGCCATTTTGTCCATCACAAACGTCCTAACGGGTATGTGATCACCCATCACATCACAAAATAACTCAAACAAGCGACTGAGGGAAGTGTACTTTTCACTCCGAACGTAACCATACATCGCAGGTCTTCCATGGCCCACCCCGTCTGTGACAAGAAATTGATAAAGCTTCAAGCTATAACCACATATGTGAACTGATATAGGACCCACTTTCGACGGTTGGTTCCATGCTTGGCATCGACGTTGACCACATTGGGAAAACGTCTGAACAGCTATACTTGCTCCTTCCGCGCGAAGCATATGTGCGTGTGTCTATTATCATCGTCTTTGTGGACACGCGGTACGCCGTTTTTCTCTATGTGATCGAGAATTTGGGGCAGGTTTTCTGTAACATCAATGTACACAAACCAACTTACTTATTGTCAGAGGTTTTAAACGATGACGGATGTTGCAAATATCCCTTGTCGTTAGATAGTTGCAGCATATTGCTTTAACTCCGCAGTTGAAGTATTGTACTCGAACATATGCCTAGAGTCGCTCATTTCACTTGCAGTGAGCTGGCGATTTGTTGGGTGTGCCTTGTACAGCAAGGCAGTCAGGTCATGGCTGTGTTCTAAAGTAAAAGAGCTAACCACCAACACCGTTTTCCTCCTAGCCACGTTGAAGCGTGACTGACAGCATGTGTCACGAGAACGGAGCAATTGAATGTAAGTGAACTCAACTCACTAAACACGTCGTAATCCGCGGCTTTTGCTCCTACGTCGCTTGTACTTGGTACATCTGTACGCCATCTACCACGTAACCTCAGTAGTATTCACACTCACATTACCATACTTCAAGCGTGCATTGCTTCATTTCTTACGTGAACCAAGCACGTACAAAACACTGTATTCCTTCATATATTTCTGCAAACAACTTCGGAATTCTTGGAAGCTAGAAAATTCCCGATCTTGGAATAGATCTTTGAATCCCTGAAGATAATCCTTCGCCCAAACTAAAATTTATAAACAATTAATCATTTATCAAAATAGAACGACTAACTATTAATCGAACATAAACAAATACATAGCATGAAAACGCATAAGTGCTATCACAACACCTACCATTATTATTTTCAATCTTCGCGCGAAATGAAGGAGAAACATACAAATGGTGGGTTACAACAAGCCTTTCAAAGCTCGTCATCATTTTTGTCTTAGACACTGATGATTTTCAACTTTTTGATCGATGCCACTGATATATTGCCAGATATTCACGGATCCCTCATAAATTCGCTCTTTTACCTTTGAGAAGCAGGCAACCATCTCAGTGGCCACCTTCATGCTGTAGTTCTTTCGTAGACGTCTTTCAAGATGTCCAAAAACAGTGCTACACTTTGCCACACCAGCTCGCAACTCGCGATGCACGGAACAATCTACCGACAGATTGCTACGTGAATGGCGTAAATCTGCGCAGCAGTCGACGACTCCTTCATTGGCGCAAATTTCAGGTGCAAATACAGACGCAGTACTTCTGCCTGAAGAAGGCCGAAAGAAAGTGAATGTCTCGCCTGTGTTGATGTCCAATCCAAACTTGGATACCGCGGTCGCGAAAGCCGTGGATAATCGCTGTAGTAAGTCTTCGCTGTGTGAAAATAATGCGCTACCATCGGCGAACAGAAGCATGCACATGATTGAAGTATGTAGCCGACGTGGAGCGCTGGAACGTCGGATATTTAGCAGGCGCCCATCCATCTGGTATTCAACTTCAACGCCGTCCCACCCAGATTTCTGAAAAGTGACTGTCATCACGACAGTCAAACATGAACTTAATGAGATTGAGGCCAGCATACGACCCTGTCTCACACCAGTGACAATGCCAAATTCAGCGCACTCGATCCACACAGATGTACTTTCGACTTCTTGCCCACATGCAACAATCTAATCAAACTGACGAACTTACCTGGACATCAAAACTTACCAAGCACTGTTCAAAACGCCTTACCGCTCAGGGAATCGGAGGACTTGGTAAGGTCCAGGAACAGTGCATGCGGAGGCTGGTTCCGCTCCCGGCAGGTCTTCTGAATTTGTTGAGTAGCGAACACCAGGTAGATCATGATTCGACTCGCCCGGAATCCGCACTGCTCCTCAGGAGCATTTGTTTCCTAGACTTTTGTATTCAGTCGATTCAGAATAATTCTTGCAATCACTTTGCCACAGCTCAACTCAACAGACCTTTGTCTCGAAAGCTGTTTTGGCATTGCTTTTCACCTTTACCTTTGAAAAAAGTTTCCATCAAAACACCTTCGAATTCTCGTGGCATCACCTCGTGCTCCAAGATGGAGTGAACCAGCCGCAGCACGTTCCAACGGCGGTCCGCCATCTTTCAAGATTCCACTTGGCACTCCACCCTCACCTTCAGCCTTTCCGTTGCGCAGTTGACCACTCACTCTCTGCAATTCTAGCAAATCCGGGGCGACAGCAAGTGAAGGTCTAATGGCTTGCTGTGGCAAGCTGTCCACAGTCACCCAATCAATGGTGGTAGGGCGATTTAGTAGGCTACCAATGTGTCTGCGCCTCACCTTCATGATGTCCTCTGGCGAGTTGCAAGAACAGCAGGTATCCACGCTTGCCAGTGCTTTGGTAGACTGAACGGATAAACCGAAGGTCGCCTTCAGCAAATCGTAGAACTCCCTTCATGTTGTCGATGATCTGAGAAGCCCAGCATCCGCTCGACATGTCTCCTCCACCAGTTTTCCTTCGTTCCGCGAACTTGTCCGGGCAGTTGACGGCAAATACTCCGGAAAGCGGCCTTCCTCGCTCCACTATCCGGGTCAAGTGTAGAGGCAGCAAACACTGCATTCTTCTCTCATACCAGTTTAGCGGTAACCACGTTGCTGTCCTCGAACCAGTGCGGGCGTTTCTGACGCCTCACAGCGGTCGTCTCTGTGGCCACTGCCGCGATGGGTTCCTTGATGAATTTCCACTTACCCTCGGAGGTAGTGAATACGGCAGCTCCTCTCAAACGAGCGGAAACTGCATGCTGGAAAGCAACCTTTGTTTCACAGTTGTCCAGTCGGTTGACATCCAACTTCTGACGTTGTCCGGATGATCTACAATGAACAGGCTTGCATACATGGTTAAGCAATTTTGTTCTGATCACTCTATGGTATGTGTTGCATTTGGTCCCGCGCACCATTTGCAGGATACGCGCTTCACAAATGTCGCGATGTTGTACAATCACGTATTCAAGCAAAAGGTTCGTGGATGAGTCCACGTCGTGATTTTGATCGCATCCAGCTGGAATTACGTGTTTATGATAACCAGTTTGCGAGCAGCACACAGGTAGAGTAGACGAGCACCGTTCCCGCTGACAGAACCAATGCCCTACGGTCCGAGGACTCCCGGCCAAACTACCGAGTTGCACCCAGCTCGAGCGCTCAAGCCACCCAGGATAAACAGTCGGTCACCCACCGGGGCTGACCGGTTTATAGTGGGTAGCTGGTCTTTTGTATCAACAGTGTAACACATAGTTGGACCATAAACACTAAAAAATATAGCACACTTACCTCGACCGAGTCACAGGTGCATAAGCAGCATTCGAGGACTGATGTCAAGCAGTTCGTCACACTAGTAGATGCTCCACCCGATTGACTTAAGCTATCAACAACG
>JTDE01006699.1:17683-32946 GCA_014338405.1 Paragonimus skrjabini miyazakii | reverse complement strand
GCGACAGCTGCGATCAATTGTGGGTGATGTTCAACTTGAAAATATGAAGGCCTTGACTGCTCCATTGAGCAAAGTGGATAGGTGTCGCCTGCCTGGCTGGGGTCCTCGTGATCACTCAAACCGCTGGTTAGAGACGCTATCCGAGATGACGATGTGTCGCAGTCAATGGCGGACCTGTATTCATACCATTTCTAGTTCTTCCTCTTAATCTTCTTTTATTAAGTTTCAAACCTCTTTGTAGCGTTTTCTTCCAGGATATTCTACGTCACTATTGAGGTAAGCGGCGGCCCGAGCCACAGTACCTTGTGGTCAGGCTCATGGCTGTTATGATGATGATGTACGAGCTAGCTCTGAATCTGTTGAGGGATTCATCATTCACTTCTCTCAACGAATTTCGCCTAAGGTGCGATATCAAATGCGTCCCTCGACAGCTAACTAAACCGCCATATGCAGTTTCGTCCAAAAGAAAAGCGCTGGAGACAAAGAAGACCCAATCTATCCTATACAGTCGTTACTGTCCTGGTTGGGGAGTGGTGAACAAGCAGTTTATTCAACAAACGAACGGTTTGTTAAGCCAACAAAGAACAGGAGACAGGCATAGAGGTTGGCTAGAATATCAGTGAACCATACAAGTTGAAATCACAGAAATCATTAACTTGTTGAGCGCCATTTTGATTACTGAGCAGTAGTAGGCGATTTTGATTTTCGTATAGATTGAACATCACCCACAATTGTCCTCAGCCTTCGCATTCAGATAGACATTCCAGTCAGCCAGTTTCGAAAAAAAGCACTAGACTCGAGTTTCTCTCTCATTAGAACTCGTCAGTAGTGCATATCATCGCCACTGCCAAGACTTGAACCACGGACACGCCGTTTATGAGGCAACCGGATTGACTACTGCCTCATTGACCTCAAAATAGGTACGGTCAAATGTTAATGATTTTTAATTTGAAAAGTCAACCGTTTATCGATAAAGAGGTTGTCGCTGCGATCAAACTAAGATCGCAATTCAACGGTACGGATTGATATACAGAGCACAGGCGCTAGGGGACAGATGAAACTGAAGTCTGCAGGAAAGCTGCGAAACAGTTTATTTATTATTACTACTCTCATTACTAGTATTCAGTAGTGAGGCGCGTACATATATCTGGATATTGGAATAACCAGGGAAGAAACACAAAAAGAAACATTATAATACAGACAGGCATGAAACGGTTCTCAATACATACAGAAACTGGGCAGTGACATTCTGGAACCAATGTCATATGAAAATGAGTGTTTGTTTGTTGTGTTGAAGCGCATAACTCAAGTAGTGGTTTCCGGAATAAACTAACCTTGCACCGTCAATATCTTTAGCTCACAACGCTGTTACATACTTTGGTTAACGAGTCACATTCGTTTCAATCCAATACTTTGTGTGTTGTCACGCTTCTCGTGCTGATTACATTTACTCGGCCGGACTATAACGCGAACTGAACGTCCAGATGCTATCAAGTGGAGAAGTGCTCAGATTGCAATCAACCAAAATTGTCAGGGATTTTATTGAAGTGAAGTAAAATGAAGAAGTTCGTACGTGTTATTCAAGTCCCTGACAGAAACATCACGAGAATGCGATCAAGAGAAGTCGGTAGTGAAGAAATTTTAAGAAGAAACATTCCACGAAATACACTGGCTATAAACATCGCGAGGAAACCTTTCTAGAACGAAAACTTCCACGGTGAGAAAATGTCCAAAGTAAGGATCACAGAGTTGTAGTGTTGGCTAGGATAAGAAGTAAAATCTCCTCGGATTATTTGGAAAGTTAGAAGACCACAAGGTTTCAAAAAGGTATACATCTCTTGATCTGTCGAACCAAAGGGTAAGCATGAATGACAAGAATATGTTCACCATATACGTTCGTTTACTTGAAGAGCGAACGAAGAATCGAGATCGTAAGGTGACTCACTATATGCAACGAATCGAAGAATCTTGAAATCAAAAAGCGTGGAACTGTCTTCTTTCACTCAGGTTAATGGGTAAAACCCACCCGCCTGATACAGGTGCCATCACGGTCAACATGAAGACCTCTTACACAAAGTGGTTGATCGTACTGTAGCAACAATACTGAATTTTCGCGTAATGCAAGGGTACATGTGAAGGCGAATTAGCCGGTACGACATCCACTTCCTGAAGAGATTGAAGTTAACAGCTCCGGATAACGTATCATTTCGAAATCACCGACTTTATTCACCAAAACAGAGATCAGCAAGACCCCAGAAATACTTTTGGTCGATCAGCTATGCAAATCCCAAAAAAAGTTTGACTGTGAGATAACGAAAATCTAGGAACGACGCCTCAAGTTGTCGAGGAAAACAGTCTGGAAGTACCCAAACAACTGAAGATAGACACGAACAGTAAAATTAACGATGCAAATTTTGAGGTGGTCGTCCTGTTCTACACGAAATTGAATGTCCAAATACGTTGTGTAGTATTCAAAAACTTATGGGTGTTTTAAAAAGCGCCCCCCAACAAGGCCTCAGTTTGAAGCTGGCTAAACAACGGAAGAACGAAATTGCTGGAGATTGAAATTAACACGAATTTTGCACACATGCTACTATTGAAACGTTTTCATTCTGGGACATTTTTTGGAGATTTTAAACAGAAATAGGTAGATTCCATGCACTCCGGTTTCAGATTGTTCGAAATGTCAGTACCACCTGCTGTGTTGAAACGATTACTTAATTCCAATAATACGATTATTACAAGTAACCTTTATCGAGACAAGAGTAAGACACTGATACAGCACTAATTCGATCGAATCAGAGCTCTGTTACCAGTAATCTGTGTTTCTCGCACGTAATCAGTTAGATGAAAAGTTGTCTAGACAAAGGCTGACTGTGGTAACCAAAGCGTTGGAAGTAAAAGAGCACTCTTTCAATTTTGTTGATCTTATGAGCGATCTAATCATCACCACAATATTTACCCTTATCAATCTGGCTGTATTTTTTTTCTCGGCCCTCGAATACTCTGCAGCAGAGAAAACATACAGTAGATGAAAGTACATGTATGACTGAGTAGAATGAGAAACCTAACTTTACTGATCGCTTATCATATTCATTCAACGGGTCACCGGTTGACCCAGTAAGTTCGTTAATCGTAGAATAGTGTAACACTAATCAGACTTTGTTCACAATGAGTGAGATATAAAAAAAATCCAAAGAACTGGTTTGTGTAAAATGTCGCTGACCCATGTCATTTGTCTGGCCAATATTGACTTCAACAATTATTCATTCACTTGGTAATAGCAAATGTTCCGTACTACCACAGCATGCTTTCAGTATGTGGCTGGTGAGCTAACATAAAACATGAACATCCTGCAATATGCCATTGCTACGTAGATAAAACGTATCCACTATATGCCGGCGAAAACACACCTACGGATACAAGCTGGACACAGCCTATGATTCAAAATGGCTCTGATTTTTTTTATCGACACGCCATTCGAAACCGAAAACCATGTCACAGGAACTGGCACAAGTGTAGTATTTGGAAGAACAATATATGTACAAAACGGGGAGCATATGAAATCAATTATTGGGATCTGCGTCCGAGGATTTTTATAAACAATGGAAACCAAAGCGTAAACAAACAAAAAAGAACAATAACTCAGCAAACAACAAAACCATAATGTTCTTCAGATTGATCTACTGTGATTGTAACACTGAAATAGTTCGCTCGGGAGTAGAATTCAAGAGCTGAGCAGCTGCGCTTGAAGACATGGAGTCTTCTGTCAGCTGTTGGGATCTCATTGGGGTGCTGGACTGAACTGCTGAGGGTGGCTGTTGTAGACCTGGCTGGTCTGAAGTAGAATGTCTAACACGTGACCGGCGCGAGCGATTGGTCCGATGATCCAAATCTTTCAGGTACTGTTTTGCCGCACGCCAAGCTTCCAAAATGTGATGCATGCGATCTTGCAATTGCTGAAGCAATAAACCAAGGAAGCGATAACTGTACTTAGTAAATAAAGCTTAGGGAAGAGAAAAATGAAACGAGCTCGAAATGGAGGATGAAATTATCCCATCACTGTCCGTCACGCTATTCACAAATGTTCTATTGAACAGAACCGAGATTAGTGACAGTTACTAAAGCCTATAAGAGTACGCCCAGAAATACGGTAAACATCACAGAATGTTAGCGTTTGGACCCAACCCAGAAAAGATTACAGTCCACGTAAATATATAAATAGAGCGAGTGTTTCATCGCAAATGCTATGGAACACGGTAACTTAACAGGCTAGGGCAACAGGTAATCGAATGTAAATTTACTTCAAACGGAACACCAATCACAAGAATACACCGAATCCCCATATATTCAGAAATCTAGCCACGTAGCACCGGCAGATAGTTTTGTTTGTCATGCGTGCAAATGAGCGGGATTGGAGAGTTATGGTTGCAGGCATTCACTTACTACGATTGAATGCAAACAGACCTACGGAGCACAGTGGACGTCCAAAATATATCAGCATGCCGTGGAGGTACTGACCGAATCAAGTGTGAATTTGTGTGTCTATTCGTAGCGGGGATTCAGTATAATGGTATATACATATTTAAACTTGGTCACGTGAAGATGTTTCGAGCAATGCACATACAATTTTACCGCAGCATTTTTAAACTCGCACAAAAGCAGGGGTGTACCAAGCAAGAATTCCTGCATACACTCGGCAACCTACCCCCGTTCGGGCGTACAGCGAACTGTGTGACAGTTTCAGTACCGAGAATAATGATCCTCAAAGTTGCACACATTCGCACGTTTTGTTCGACTCAGTCGAATACAAAACAGTAGAAGACTGTCTATGGCAAACACAGAACGTGAGTGTAGACTACCCATTTGATGGAAGGGTGACCAGCCCTGATTACACCAACGATAATGTAGTAGAACGTCGTTCAATAAAGCACAATCTTTATTGTCCAACTCGTTCGTTCCCACACCACACGCACCCGCGTTTGTGAGGCGGAATTACAGTCCACGACACTGCAGCGGTTTCCACTCACACGTCGTGTGCAGTGCTACCCGGTTTGTGTGTGTGACTGACGTCCGTTGTTGTGAGTTTTTACTTTCCATTCCTCGTCCGTTCATGCGATTTCGTTGCGCGATGGCTCGTCCGCTTGCCCGTGTTGTCTGCAATCCACTCGGGGTGGGCCTCTGAAGGTAACTTCTCGCCGCGTTGATGTATCCCACCAGACAACGATTAACGTTGGTACAACTACGTCGAGATGCGATTTGCAGCCAGAAAGTACAAAGTACTCGTGTAAAACTGAAGTAATTACGCGAAACAAGGAGACAATGAAGGTTACTAAACGACTGACTGCAGTTGACACAAGAGTGGTGAAAAGAGTGACATATGAAGAAAAATCCCTATCTCTAAGGATACGGTTAGTTTCGTTAAAACTTGCGGGTTGCGCATATAAGTATTAATCTGAGACCGCCAAACACTATCTGGAACAGAGAACGTCAATGACCTTCACATCTTCAAACGTCAATACTTACGATCGGTCAATGCGACAAGGCTGATTCGTGTGGAAGATGCAACATAAATCCGCGGTATTTGACCATAACTATCTTTGCCAGTTCACCCGTAACAAATAGACTGGTTGTGTGAGTAACGCGCGTATTTCGGAAATGTGTAAACTGACGACCGATAACCGACGTAATGAAAATGCAGTTTACGCTGGATAAAACGACGTATTCCGTGCACCCACAGAACGTCTGCCACACCGTACACCGTTCAGTATGGACGCTGACGGCTGGGAAAAGCCCAGAAGACAACTAGTCGATGACGTGGTCACGGGCTATGAAAGCCTTGGCTGCTCATCTGAGCATAGTTGACACATGTCAACCAATAGGTTGATGAGTTCGCAACCATTTCCACCGTTGGTTCGAAGTAGTATCGGACAAGACAGTGACTTTCGTTTGGATGAGTTTATTTCTTGCTTGTTTTCTCGAGACACGTTTCTAGTTATTTATTACTCTGCTGTTTTGTGAACTACAATTTGGATCGACGGCTGTCAAAGCTGTAAGTAAAACTCAAAGCTAAGAATAATGATGATGACCAGTGCAAGATGGACAAGTGAAAACTCGGCATAGAGAAATGAAGACGGTTGCAGGTGGGTTAACCAATACAGCTCAGTTTCATCGTTTAGGGTCAGTTCTCGTGACTCGCACATTTTGTAAATGGGTACGGTAGAAGAGGTGATAGCCAACGGAGGTCACACGGAAGGAGTCCAACAGATGCCGGTCTATTCTCACTTTTAGCTTAGTTGGTACACACTGTGATATTTCACATATGAATTTAGACACTACGGCCGTGTTAGAACCTACATCCTATTCCTGTCCCTACTTTTAAATATAAACAAGGAGCCGTTCTGCCTTTTACAGTTGTTCGGCCGTTAAGCAACAATGTCAACTATTACCGTGTTGTTATTGTTGATGATGATACAAACACATCAGATCGTTCGGATCAAAATTCATTGAACCACGTGAGCTTTCTCGACAGCATAGTCTAAGAAACGCACCTGACACTTCACCTCCGAGGTCATTTCCTCAAACCCGACGATCGGGAAGAACGGACCGCCGAAGCGCCGTTGTGTAGGTCCAAGCCGAACAGGCGGAATAGTGGATGGCGCCGTGGAATGACTGAGTTTGGGCGCAGCAGTCGAGGACAAAGAGGGTTGTGCAGCTGTACCCGCTGTAGAGCTCACAGGCACCGGGGAACGTGCATAATGAGGAGAGTCTGAAGCAGGAGTTGGGGATCGATCGAAAGCCTGAAAGGTGAATAAGAAGGGGGTGGTTGCAAAAGAACACAAAGCTCAGATGCAATATTCTTTAGAAATAAAATTCACATACAACAGAGACTTCTTGAACAGGGTGATTTTACGGATAACCTCGAAATAAACCAAATAATGTCTTATGCTCTATTGGAAGCTAGAAATTAGGACTGTATAAGCACACCACAATATGATCAAGTTTAAAAAACATGAACATATAAAGAACTTTGGCTAAATCACTTAAGCTGTTTGAGTTATGTATGATTACACTCATTACCTACAATCCCTGCGCAGAAGTTACATACAACATGAATTTGAATGATATGGAGTAGCTGTACACATAAACATACAGCTAAAAAAGATCCCTGTTCCATGATTCACTGACCAAACAGGAAATGATCGATCGCTGATACTACCCCCAGTGTTCAAACAGACCGGCATGGTCAGCGTTTCATGCACACATGAAATGACCTATCAAGTGCATCATCACACTTTGCGAAGCCAAGGCAAATCATGTTCAGCCAATCAGAGTATGTTTGATTTTTGGTGTACTTTTAACACCGTACACCTGTGATGAGAACAAAACTCAATCAAATTAGCGTGCAGTGAAGAAATGTTAAATGTACGTATGAGAACTACACGTTTGGAGAGTTGACGTAGTATTAATATTCCCACGGAAGCGTTTGACTTAAAATGACCACTAGCAGAAAAAACAGGTGCCATTTGATGACAATGAAATTGAATCGATTCCTGCCACACTCTGGGTGAATACAGTAAATTTACAATATCCTTGGGCACATAGTGACAATAATTAATTAGCAAAGGGTTCTATCCAGATGTCCACACATGTCCTCCTTTTGACAGGGGGGCACACGGACAAACAAATCACAATTAATCTTGCACCAACACAGTTAAAGATTTGAGGTATGAGGAACAAGTGGACGGATACGTGTAATTAGTAGCTCGAGTCAATCACGCCACGACGACGTTAGAAACTGGTGCGGATCCTAAAACACGTCATCCACAAACGCATTATTGCACATTTTATCCAACTTCCACACCTTGCTGCAAGCGATATAACAAAGGCTCACAAAAACTGATCAACCTCGGACAGCAGAACTAAATATGTACCGAAAGAACGACGTGTTGCCCTTGCCCAATATGAATTGCGTAGGAGTAGCAGAGTGCTACTACGTGTGGGAAGAACCATTTTATGCGTGTGTTGGAGGGACCGTAGAACACTAGATAACTGTCGAGAGCGACCTCAGCGACCAACGATTCGATTATGTTTCCTACTTGGTGTACGAACTGTAGACAGGAACATTTGCCTTATATGTATAATACATAAGGCGACATTGGATATGAATTAAAAGCGAGTGCGTAGGAATATGAGGTGGTCAGCCGATTAATCCAAACGATGATTAGAACAACGAGGGAGTTACTAGCTTCTTCAGCAGCTAATAATCAAAACAGTCAAATAACGTAAAAATAGCATGTGCATCTATTTGCCCAACGCTATCCAATCAGCGTTCATAATTAAGATGTACGGAATGATCACGATAAGACGACAACAGCGCACTTACCAACGAACGATGAGGTGTAGAGGGAGCACGTTTACCGGTTCGCCGACCATCCGCAGTCGCACTGCTTGTGCTAACGTGCCGGACCCTTTCGGAACGTCCACGAGTTCTGCTTGAGCCCCGATCTTTGATCGCACCATCTGCCGCCTCGACTTCATTCCTGGAGGCTTTTTCCAAACCACCTTCTTTGTGATTTTCACCATTGGTTTGTCCATCCGAATGTGATGGTGACGACTCTTCATCACTTGTGTCAGCTGCCGGCTTTCCAGAACGAGTGGAAAATTGGCTTATTTTGAGATGACCGTCGGCCAGACTCTCACTGCTTATTGAGCTGAGTGTGGTCGAACGATCCTCACTAGGTGACATGATCAAATCGAACAGTAATTCTTTCATGGGATCAGTGCTCATTGTTTGAATAGAACTGCGTCCGTCATCATCGTCTTTCTCGTCCAGTTCGGCCTTGACTGGCTCTGGAATCGTGTGGTTCGGCAGGGCGGAAGGTATAATTTCGGGTTTGACGCTCCCGGAGCGTGGACGGAGCTTCAGCAGACGTTCGGATCTTGAATCTAGCTCGTCTTGGTCTTCGATCTTGACTTTTTCCGGGGAAATTTCCCTGCCGGCACACTTCTCCAGCGCATTCGACGATGGACTGGGGATGGACGGAACTGACAAAGAAGGTGCACATTTAACGGGAGTAAGAAAATAACGGGTATTCACACCGACCAAAAACATCGCCAATGCGTTCGCTTCAAAAGAATAGGGGAATAAATAACATTGCCAGCCCGAACAAAAATATATCTGTATTGCTGAACAGCCCTGATAGAAATGCCGTTGAACACAGCTGAAAATAAACTCTATGGTCTTGTGTGAGTACCGTGTACAAATTACGCAAATCTAGAGGCTCTGACTATTCTCCAACATGTTTACACAGCCCCATGGTAAAACTACAGACTTACCAACGCATTGCACTGAGCTTCCTCAGTAAGGGTTCAATGATGGCACACAGTTCATTAAACAGCCAATAAAACGTAAGGTATATATGACAAATCACGTAGAAAAGGTACCGCTCAGTAGGATAAACTGATCAGATGCCGTGAGTTTCAAAAAGTCAGTTGCCCCGGAACTGAACTTTCTGACTTAAAAGGTTTTGTTGACATGTGACATATAAGGTCACGTGTGAACTAGATATTGCCAGCCTGCCTAGCTATAACCAAGAGCAGTTAAAATAACGGGATCCCGAGCTTGTAACCCTGTGGCTTGTGGACGCAGATCGTTAACAATGACCTACAGAATTTACGAAACGTCAATATACATAGTAAAACTGACAAGAAGTTACAGACAGATTTGAGACCAAGGAATAGGAAGCTCTTGTGCTCCATGATCATCACGTTCAAGCTGACTACATCAATTCTTAACGATTAGGACCGACCAACATAAATGAATTCACCACAGTAATCACTTTTTAAAGTTAAATTCTGGTGCAGTCTCTAACAGTTATAACGTAAACATTCAAACGCTGTTGGTGGCACCCAATGGACACCGAAAGACGCCTGTACCGTATGTGCTACGACTTGCTTGCAACTAGCAGTGGACGTAAATGCGAATTAATAAGATTGATTATAACCACATAAATAGGGCCTAACTGCCGACTGTAAATAAGTGGTTTGGCAGATTGATAATTTTAGATGGGACTCAACTGTGAAAAGTCAGGGCTACGGCTGGATTCGAACCAGCGACAGAAACACCATGCCACACATGGTGTCTGAGTGCAACGGGTTGACAACAGCGATCGAATGTCAGAGTTATGCGCATGTCACGAACATCACCTATCGAGCTGCGTAGTTCAGCATTAAACTGGGTCACCTGGAGGCCGGTTTCGGCAACTCAACCATAGACACAAATTAAAAATGCTACCGTCTGCTTTTGATGGCGTTACTTTATTACAGACAATTGTTTACTTAGGCATAAACAGCTTGACTGTGATCATAATGCTGATTGTATCTGCTTCATTCTATCGTCCGTTCAGAGACCATCTGCTCGCATTCACAAACTACTCAGTTGGAAACTGGGCCACAAGGGTAAACGAAACGCCTATAAAATATCACTGACAGTTAAACTGCCCGGGTCACAATCGTCAAGTGATCCGAATAAACATTCGACAGAAATCTTAACAGATATGTGTACCTCTTGAGCAGAAGTCTAGTTTGAAGGAGCAAGGCGGATGTGACAGAGAGAATCTCTGTTGATTCAACATAACGTATGAACAAACGTTAACTGATCTCTTCTACTATAGGCACAACAAAGACCGCTGTGCACTGAAACCTAAACTTATGAGGATTGCGAGTAAGAACGCGACCTAATCACATGACCCGATAATTATGGTGAGCAAGAGAGTAATATTCATCATCGACCACCGAAGAATGATATAGTGAAAAGGAGATTTAACAACCAACTGTATCAGAAGCACATTCCTGGGGGGTGACACTAAGCCGCTGGTCCACACGTAATATGGAACACTTGGCAGCAGCTTCCCATTTCAAACAGATATTCCAGAGGGGTCAGCTGGCCCGATCACTTTGAGTCCGAGATAAATTGTCCATCTTCGACTAAGCCCCTTGTGTTCATTCTTCCGTTGTTACGTAACGGAATGTGGATGGGACGACCAAACGTTTGTCCAGGCGAATCAAACAACAAAATCATGCATGGGTAGTGACCGGGGACTGTAATAACGCAATATTTGGCCGATACGGATCACCGCGTTCGCTACATAAAGGCCTTCTGTGCAATCAAGGCGATTCGAGCCAACCAACCTGGCTACCGTGGAATCTACCACCATTCAGTTATAAATCTCGGTGCATGGTCCTTAAAAACAGTTGTACACGCTCTACAGCTGCCTTGGTCAAACAACACATCAATGATCTGCATTGACAGTTAAATTTTAACCGCAAACTTGTGATGTAATCGTGTGTATGATCCCTAAACCAACCATTACAAACACCAATGACTAGCCGTACAGTTTGCTTTGAAATTGTTTAACGACTGACATAGACCAAAGATACTCTGCTTATTGTCTGTTACGTTTCCAAATTCGTTGAGCATTTACAAAGGATGATTCGATCGAATTTATTAAGAGGTCAACAGCGCACTAAACAACACGGCTACTTTATAAGAAAGTGAATCAGGATTCAATTTCCGGTGGCCAGAAAGATGTGCAACTGACGAGCTGTAATGGGAGCGAACCTCGAGATTTTAAGATGAATCCAAAAGCTGTGGTTAACTATGATGTTCCGTTTATACATTTGTACTGGCCTGATGAAGAGTTGTTTAGTTAGTACACAAAATAATGCAAAAGTTTCGTCGTTTTGGTGGGTAAAGTGGAAAACATGAATGACTGAAGAACGAATGAAACAATAAATGAACAATATTATGCAAACTCAATAAAAAAAGATTGGCAATATTACCAACACAGTCTCATTAATGACTGCGACATCCTGTCATAGTCGAAAACATTTCCGACGAAAGATGTAGGCGATTGTGTATTCCCCAAGTTGGGAGACATCAAGTTCCATGCATACCAAAGTACACAGTTCTGAACCATACATGATTTTAAAATAAACGTTAACCACGACAGTGACAAAGTAAGATAAAACCAAGAGGGGGGGAAACAATTTTTAGAAGAATCAACACTTTACTGAGTACGATATACAACAGCTTTTTTGGAGAATGGGTAGGCAATCAGCAAAAAACCTATCAACCACTCACAACGAGGCAGTGGAAGGTTTCAAAATCCGCTCCCGGATAACATACTTCGACTGCCGTCGACTACACAAGGCATGTAAACCATAGGTTGACAACTCATATAAAATGTTACTGGGTGCAACTAACCTGTACTAGCCGTGGTTTCTGATGTGACCGGCTGAGATTCCAACATACTAGCACATGGAGTCGGTTGTACAGTTGTATCATCAACACTCGAGGGTTTCATATCCTCCGATTCAGCTGGTTTGCTGCTGGTCTTGGAAAAAGGTTTGTAGGATGCTGCTGTTGTTGTCGTGGCCAATTTTGTCTCAATCTTGGTAATTGGTGTGGCTGCACTGGGTGAACTGTTAGCGGCACCAGCAACAGGTGAAGCGGTTTGTAAAGCTGCGCCTGGTGGAGTGTCTCCTAACAACTGACGATGCTGACTTCGAGTCAACCGTGGAAGTGCATCGACCATCGCCCCGAAGTCGGACTCAGAGCTATCACAGGAACTGCTATCCGCGTGTTTGTTTCGCGACTTGCCACTTCCGTGTTCCTCAACACTACTAGTATCAGAAGCATGAAGAGAACGAGCAGATCGACTGGTGGTGCCACTGACTGACGAACGCTTCTTGTTTGTAGGTACAGGAGAACCGGTTCTCGGGTTAGTTCGCTGTTGAGAACGGCGAGTATGACATGAACGACTGGTAGTGGAACCAGTAGGGCCCTCGTGTTCACTGTCAGTGTCCTCACTGTTGTCAGTACTGGATTCAACCACTGCAGACTGGATTCGAGTCGGTTTAGTTGTGGTCTTAGTGCTGACTGTATTGACATTCTTCGTGCTTTCGACTGAAACGACCTTTTGTTTGTCAGACTTGGAAAAGTTATCTTTTGGAGCAGTGGATTTACGCACAGATTTGCATACACATGCCTGTTCAGTTTCTTTGTTCGGCTTTCGTTTCAATGGCATACTTCGCTGTTCAATTTTAGTGGCCTGGGGAAGAAGTAAGAGGAGTTTTTAATAGAATCCAGGATGATCAGCGCCTACAAATGACGACTATGTAGGCTCAACACTCCAGAGTATGGGTACAAAGTAACATAAACGTATTCCGAGGCCAACTATCAAATAGACGATTTCAAACCGGAAGAAATTAAGGCTAATCATGGAAGATATGGAAAACAATAACGAGATAACGAATACTTCTGATTGGGGTAGATAAACTGGGAGGACAGATAGAAGAAAATATCCAGCAACTGCAATCCTGTGTTATTGTTGGTCTTCAATAAGGATCGAGGATTAGTGAATACGGTGAGGAACTTTAGACAAATTTAACTGGTTCACAATAACCATTTTTCATACGGTTACTCCCTCCAGCTTGGTATTCCGGAGACTACACATTGGGCCAAAAAAGTACAATCAAAAAATGGCAAACCCCCACAAAAGGAATTAACGGCACATAATCGCTGACAGAACGCTGAGTTGAGTCAGTTATAGATAGTTGATAAGTTGTGCGTGGACCATTTGCACCAATTTAAGACGCATAGTGCACCCAACATTTATTGGGTTTGTTTGTCTACCCCAGTCTGTGCGCATACAGCTTCCCAGGGTTGATAATTAGACCCTGGTTGATTCAATGGGATGCTCGGCATGCATAATCAGGTAACAGATTCTCTTTGTTGATCACCTGGCTGAAAATTGATTTACTTTTAGTACATCAGGTCTATGATATTATCAGTGAGGTACAAGATGTAGGGCAAAGAGCAAATATGTCCTACAGTCGTAGTTTTCGCGTGAACAGTTAGAAGTACATTACTTTGAGTAGGTCTATCACCCTGGTCCACTGTTGTGGTAGTCCCACTATAAACTAATAACATGAGTCAGTATTTACGTTTCCGAGAATCTGCCGAGTTGCAACATCAGTAGGATAGTAACTACGTTCTGCACGGGTAGCGCGCTCGAAATTGAGCCTAGCAACCAAGCAGCGTTGACCACAATATGGACACTCTGACAGCCGGCCATGGTTCATCAGCAGGCTGAATTAGCACTGAAAAACTATGCTCACACTCTTCATAGATAAGACATCTTAAAATGAGCCACGTGTCCCCACCGGATTGCACCTTTTTAGACACTAGCGTTGTACTGTTGTGTGACCTTAGAATGTAGTCAGTCTTTAAATGTGTGCATACTTCACACAACCAAACCGCGAACATTTTTGCACGATTGTGGTTTCTAAACGTAGCACAAAAGTTGGACATATTCAGAGTTACTGATAAGTAGTGTGACACATATGGCAATTCACAGTGGGGTCTATTATAAGTTTAGAATTGTCAAAGCAACTGACTTATGAAGTGTAAAACTAGATAAAGTGGATTGAAACTGATTTTGGTATTCACCATCTTGTAGTTGTAGTTGACAGCCAACGAAAAATGAACTGCTAGTCTCGAGTCGTTTTTGCAACTGAAAGCACAATCCGTAAACAAATGAGATACGCCAAAATGTCAAAGTTATATAGCCATATCTAGCAAGAGAGAGGGATTTCATAACACGCTTGATCTTGAACTCCTAAAACCTATGGATACTGCAGATTCATCTGTTTATATCAAATTGAACATCACTCACAACTGAACGCAGCTCTCGTATTCTCATAGACTTTCCAGTCGGTCCCTTTCGGAAAGAAGCACTAGACTTGAGTTTCGTTCCCATTAGAGCACGTCAGTAATGCATATCCTCATCACTGTCGGGACTAGAACTCCGGCCACGCTTTGCATGAGGCAACCGTGTTTACCACTGCGCCACTGACCTCACATTGAGCACGACCGAATTATCATATGTGAACGCTCAACCACTTTCGTTTGTCAACAGTGCCGGATTGTCTCCAGAGGAGATACAGTAACTGTCATGTCAATTCCAATCGATCAACTGTGAGTGATGTTCAACTTGAAATTAACCAAATCCCCGACTGCTCATCAGTAATCATTTGCTTACGTATGTGCTCTTGTGAAATGAAGGTATAACAGATTTTACATGTTCACGCGTGACTAAATGAGTTCCATTATCAGTGGACTGAAACCGGACGGTACAGTACGTGACTCTCTAAGCGCATATAATTTACGGCTTAAGGATACGATTACATGTTCATAA
>JTDE01006699.1:3816-17583 GCA_014338405.1 Paragonimus skrjabini miyazakii | reverse complement strand
TTCAGCTTCTTATAATTATTCTATTCACGTTATTTGGGTCTCATGCTCGCTCGACTGGGATGAAAGTCAGAGCATAACAAAATCAATTCCACTCTATCCAAAAGTTAGGGAGAATGAAATGGAATATGTGATACGGTCAGTCAGTCATACGTTACCTCCCGCAGAACTCAGTCACAGAAAGAAGCCTCAACAATTCACCCAGCAGATCAATTACCACAAGCACTTTCTTTTCACCATCTCAAGTCAAGCACTGGTAGAACCAAAGATAATCAGTGAATCTGGTCGTTTCGGTTATAAAGTTTTTGTCGAACTTCTCGTTTATCTAAACGTCAGCTTGCACAAGTCAGTGTGTCACAATCATAACAACGCTCGTGTGGTTGCAAGTATTGGCTTTAACACGAGACTTGTTGGGCGTGATTCTACATCGGATTTAAGAGGTAACCTGGCTGGGAAACCGTCTCTCTACTGGTCAGCACGACAGACGAAAGCATGTGCGGAAAGGTCTGCAACATGTGAGCTTCATACTGTCCAGTTCGCGGTGCACGATCGAAATGCCATAATTGTGCATGGGTGTGCTTATTACAGATAACAGCAAGTGAATATCAGCGAGGGAAAACAGCGTTTGGTTGTTCAATTGCTGCTGTAAAACGAAAACTCTAGTTAACGTAGTGAAACTTCAGATTATACACCATTCTGGTTCGTACTGAGCAACCCACTGCCAATGTTCAAGAAGATAAGAATTCTGGAACGTTTAGCTCAGTCGCAGAGCTTCACAGATAAATTTGTTGAGGTAGCGTGACGGAGTGCTTAGTAGAATTTGACAGAGAAAGATCATGTCAACAACGCCAGCGGTGCTAATGTCAATGGGATATAGTGCCAGTTAAAACTGAACAAAGTCACATGACATAGTTTACAAAAATGTAAGAGTTACATAGAGATTACCAAGGAAGAGAGTATTATCTGCAGAAAGGCAGGCCATTTGGCTGACGGGTTGAAAATGGAGGGGTTGAAAACCATAAAAGAGCGGTCCCGTAGTTCGAGTGAGATGTGGATCGAATACTACAAGGTAAGTACTACTAGTTGAGTTACCGATTTTCAGTTCTGTGAAGAGAGAAGGGTTGTGCCGAAAAGCGATGCCCATCAATTCTGATGGGATTCAACAGCTCTGCTAAGAGAGCCCAGTGTAAGTAGAGGGGACGCCGAGGAGACCGCTTTCTTCTAAGGATGTTTATCCAGTAGGAAACTAGAGAATATTCATGATTCTACCAGAAGAAAAAAACCGTAGGGACATTGTAACGTCGCTAACTGGTTCTAACATGAATGGCGAAAAACTTCTGACTCAGGCGATTTAGAAGCACAAATGCCTTCGATGTTATTGTAGCATTAATTCCTAACTATTCGTGCAACCATTTTCAGAATGCGTGGATGACAACTCTAATCTTCCAGGAGTGGAGGTATGTCGAAGTACAACCAGGGAACACGCTGATGACCTACTAGATGCTCGAGATGACAATGCTACTGCAAAAGAGGCTTGAAAACCTATACGTTAACTGAAAGTGTTTGCACGTCTGCTGCATACCTATTAGAGAGGAAAACTGAACATAACAGTGAGTTCAGCCTCATGTTGATAACTAAGCTCCCTAAAACAATTTCTGAAAAGCAGCGCACATCTCATGATTTTTGCAAATAACCCGGCCGGAAGTTAACACGTGACATTTTCGTACACTCACCGGGACTACGCTGTTTTTTTTTCACAAGCAGGCATATGAAACAGCAAAGGGACAGACGTGCTAGGTTATAGTTATCGAGCTAAGAAACAGTATTGAGGAAATCGTATAGGTTCTTAGATGACGTACTTCGAACAATTCCCATGCGGTATCTGTGTGTGTATACATGTGTACAAGAGTAGTGAATACATTCAGCCTACTGTAACAACAAGTAAATTTGCCCTAATCTGGTGTTGTTATAATGTTAACTACCACACGAAACTTCGTAACTAGTCATAATGTTGATAACTGTTGGGCCTCGTCAGTAATCAAGGCGATCTAAATAAAACCAGTTATTCAGTAGGTGAATGCAGAACTGTACTAATCAGGTTTTCCACATGAAGCACCGACGCTCATTAAATCAAATTAACACCGAAAAGTGAAGAACGAATGTGTTGAACCACTAGTGGTGAACTGATATTCATGATGCCGACAGTTTAACATTCTAGGTGCACAAAGAATTATCTCAAAACTAAAGCTATCAGTGAAATGTTCCACAAGTTGGTTCTTTTTCTCAAAGTCTTGGGAATGTCAAAAGTGGGCACAATAAAATACCCACCAAGGATGTCTACTAAAACTAAACAACATTTCTTTCCAAACTACATTCCAAAACTATACCTCAGAATCATCAAATACATGTGAATAGAACATTAAGTTCATGATTTTCAATTCATACTTATCCACTTTCTCTGATGAGCACTCTATCACTAGACGATATATGTAAATACGGAAGAGAATGATTAAAAAAAATTTAAATGAACAATACGGTGATTCCAGTATAGGCTAACTGGTGCGATTCTTCTAACTATAGGAAGAGACGGTTGGTTGTGAACACCTTAAATAAAACGTGATCCTCCATTAATGAAGTTATTGGGAAATAGATCTCACGTAAGAGAGTTAAATAACTAACGTCAATACTGAAGGCAAAACAGAATTGCTGATCTAGGATGACATACGTTATAAGTCTCCTTCGTGTACAGAAATCTGTAAAAATGGCGAATTTCCTTGGTCAGTCAAACAAAAAATTACATTACTTACGAGACTACTTTTACCGATGAGCAGTAAAAGATTTCGGAAAATACAAATAAGGAGCACAATAATTAACTTGAAGAAATATTGCGTGGCTCCCACTGGTCGTTAATGTTGTTCTGTGGAGTAAAGTAGGCGAGTGCTATCTGCTAAACAGAAAAAACTGTTGGATAAAAGCAACAGCGACAACAACAGAACTACAAAGCCGATGGCGTGCTTGCAAACAAGACCGTCAATCAATCTCTAGTTTGAAACTATACTCGTTACTTAGATTTACATTATGTGAGTTTTATGCTGGATTCTAGATAAGATCGGTCGTTTGAATCTAAAAGGGTAAACAGGACTCGAACTAGTGACAGATGGGGTCGTTACTGTTGGGTTAACTCCAGTTTATTGTCGCACTGCTGTCAGGACGGATCACAGGCTGACGATAAACTTCACGTTTTCGGATAAACCCCACTTACAGAGGAAACTGCGAACAGGAACAAACAATATCCATGTTTAACTAGTCCGTTCGGTGTTGAATTAACTGTTAGTATTAGTTACCGGAAACAGTCCTTAAAGTGACACTGCAACATTTTGAACTGTTCCTAGCAGCAAAATTTTTTAAAATGCAATGTACATTTTGTGGAGTGGAGGATCGAAAAAGTCAACCACACAAACCTCAGCAATGTTAAAATTTACACGATTGGTACATGTAACGCAAATGTCAACCCATTCCAATCACGAATTCACAGCCTGAACATTCGTCCACAGTGACTGAGTCCATTATTAACGGAAAGATCATTGCAGCTGTGATAATAAAGCCTGACTACTGGTCAAAATAATGAGGAGTTCGATACCGATTGTCACGACTATTCTTGTCTATAGGTTTAAGCTGCTTGGCGATGATCGGTCTAAAAGTGACTCGTCTGCCACATGACAGTGGACGCTTTGTGGTGCAAAGGCAAAAACTCTAGCTAAGCGCACACACCTTTCAGAGAACGGAGAACAGAGAAGGTATGTCACGGCAAAAACAGTTCGCGATTCACAAGAACTTCAGTAACAAGAAAACGGCTGGTGGAGGAATCTGTAGAACGCACAAACTGAAGAATGACAGCGAATGCGAGGAAAATTCTTGATGAAAGCATATAGCTTGAGATATGGGTTGAGTATATCGTACACGTGGAGTACGACTACTGAACCGCAACAGTGTTTACAACACTAGTACTCGTGTGAATGCATCATAAAAACCTACCTTCATCGAAGTGGACAATTTGTTGTTGACCACAGATGATTCTCTCAGAGTTTTAGCGAATGTCAAATCGCATTCGTTTCCACTGGCCTTTTCCAGCTTGCTGAGTGTTCCATCTGACTTAGTTTTTCCGTCCGTGGCTGCTAGTCCTTCAGGAACGGGTTCATTCGAGGTGGAACGTAACACAGAAGCTTCAGCTGCGGTTGGTTTCGCACCAGGCAATTCTTTGACGTCACGCATCTTCAACGAATCAGCTTGTTTCTTGGAGGTCGAGGATGGAAGCGCAGAAACGCGGTCATCAGCAACAGTCGGACGTCGGGGACTGTCAATAATGTGCTTTTTGGTATCAGTGTTAGGCGGTTTCTTGGTAGCCTTTTCGTGATCCGATTCATTTCCTTTATCATCGCCACAACTGTCGTCGCTACTGCTGATGCTGCTTAGACTTTGGCTTATGTCGAATGTCTGAGGTTTTCCAGCTGGTCGGAAAGCTCCTTGGGAATACCTTTTTAGGGGCGTGCGTTTGCTTAATTGTCGATCCTTGAACGGTCCCAATTTCTTTGGAGGGTGAGACAGAGGTCGCTTTTGTCCGACCGATGCGACTGGACAGATAGAGATTCGTAAGGCAAAAATGGCCAGGTTGAGTAAGGAGCCAAATTTTCAACATTAAATAAGGAAGGGGAAAAAACATCGCCAAAGACCATTTGCAGTATCTTAGTAGTTGCATATAAAGATTACTGATTTGTATGTAGACGTAAAAAGACATTCTGATTATCATAATTAAACTGGGAAATTCGATTAAATTGGGATGCATTAAAAAGGGCTTCACGAAAATACCTACCTTGAAATAACATCACATACTTTACCAGATGTAGGAGAAGGTCACATGCATCTCAACAAAACGCAACTGTTCCTCCGTGCTACTTACACGCGCCAGTTGAATGATCGTCAGAGATGGTGCAATAAAAATAACGGATTACACAGAACGTTCCTTTATTCACATAAAGGTTGTGACGACAAAGATCCTTGGGATTATCAAACTATCTTTAGTATGTACCAGAAATGAAACATTATCGTTCGTTTCGAGGTTGGCCAAACAAATATCTTGTTGAAGAAGTGATCTTTTTACATTGTTGGTTTACCCAAACGCAAACATCCGCATCAAAAACAGAGTGCTTGCTATGAACTAACCTTCGGTTCCGAAGATAAGATAAAGAAACAGATGTCTACATCAATATGTGCAGAAATGGATCTATCAGCCTTTCACCTTTTATATACCGGGTATTCCCCAATAACGTCACAACAAAACTCACTCTACATTCAAACTCCTACCAGAATATAAGTTAAGTGTGTGTGTCTGTTCACGTATTGTCTCTAAGTGGTCGCTCTGTATGAGCGTCCAATGTTGATAGTTATCCGCCTCCCTCGTCAGGCATAAGAAACATTACCAAATGACAACTTGGCTCGATAGGCGTTCAACATCGATAAACACAATCAGACACGTTTGTATTTTAATTTCCTTTCTCGTCATAACTAAGCAAACGAGAATTTCAATGACAATAGATGGGTCAACTTGTTAACCTGTTGTAGACTGAAAGAAAAACACCTATAAAAAAGAGAATAGACAATGTGACTTGGGTTCAAACTCAGGACCTCATAATCGGCTAAGTGTTAATCAGAACAATGGATTGGCTCAAATACAAGCAAATGTGGACAAGTCATCAAACGCGATGATTCTCACCGACAACCCAACGATATGACGATCGATTCGTGATGACATAGGCAATTGTAATTAGACTTAACGGAAGCGGTCAGCTAAGCGAGTCGTGTCGATGGCTCAAACTGACACTGTCCGAATAAATGGAAAACCGCACTACACGCGATGACTACAGGAAAATCAGTGAGAACAGCTACGCAAGACGATTGATAAGGTTGGTCGTTTGGCCAGAGCACGTACATATTTGCTGAAACGGGCTTTGATTGAAGTCCGTAACGGTCCCACAAATTCCTCTGGAAGAGCCAAATAACCAATTGGTTGGAATTGTTGAAGCCAATGAGTTACGAATCTCGAGATATGACGCGTATATGCCGCTAGCAATGTAATCTTTACGTAATATAAGCCTGCAGCGATCGAGCTCAAGACGGGTAGAAACAAGGTTGATACACCGAGATGCCACTTACGAGATGGTTTCACCTTCTGTGTTTGCTTCTCCGACATTTTGGAGATAATCGGTTTTTCTTTCTCAGTGCTCTTCAATTTGGCTTCAGTCCGCTTTAGCGCGTTTACTTGGTTATTACTTTCTTCCGGTTTGACCGCCGAGGTGGAGGATAAAGATGACACGACAGTAACAGTACCAGTATTAGCAGAGACAACTGTTTTCGAGTCTTTCGGTTTCAGTTTTACTGGTCGTGCATCCAACCGAGTAGTTGGTTTCGTCTCGGTGCTATTCTGGTCCACTCCTACAGATGCCGAACCAGGCCGGGGACGCTTGGAAGACGATGTGGATAACGCTGCAGAATCCGTGTTGTCGACTGAAGGCACCGAACCCTGCTTCGGGCCAGCTTATGAGAAAAAAAGAAGCACACAACAATAGAAAAGTGGCAGAAACGGTGTTAAATGAATAAATAGGTTGCCAAGGAAATGCATAATGAGTCTAAACTACAGAGCCAAATGATTAAGACTGTTTAAATGAAAATCGAAAATCTTAAAGAAGTTGAATGTGGTGGTCAATAAAACATGATTTGATGTATTTCCAAAACTACTCAGTTGCACGGCTTTTTCTCTACTCACGTATAGCAGAGGAACATAGTGGTTGGTTCACTGGGAATTAAAAAAACAGCACTGAACTTCTCCTATTCAGCTGGACATTCATCTAAAGTTCGTTCGATAAACGACTAACATTTTCTACTCACAACTCAGTTCATTGTATTTGGAAACTGCCGTCGATTATGTGCCACAAGGTTAAACACTAATTGGCAATTACTTGTAAGATTAACAAAAATAGCAGTTCAAAACGATAAACACGGATCGCTCGAACCGACTGTTTTCACTCCATATATCACGATTGATTTTTTCTTCAATCATTGTTCTCATCATCATCTCCGAGAAACTTGCAGCTGCCACTAGTGCCCTGGAACTGTCCGGACTGAAGATCAAAACACAGAAAACCAAGCTCATGGTCATCCGCGGTGACCATAAACATAACGCAACCACCATCTCTGATGAGTCTATCCACTTCGGCCCGGACATTATCCATTCACTAAGCGCCTACGACACGGTGACCTATCTGGGTATCCCGTTCACCTGGACAGGTAAAGCATTCACTAGTCACTGTCTACAACTTCGTACGATGCTGGATGAAACTACCAAAACGCCCTTGAAGCCACACCAACGTCTTGAGACATCATCTAATCCGGAAGATGAATCACTCACTAGTGTTGAGCCGAGTCCACCGTAACACGCTCAAAGCTATGGACTGCACGATTCGCCAGTTTGTTCGGCAGTGGCTCCGCTTTCCTAAAGACATACCAATCAGCTACATCCATACTCCAATTCGTTTTGGCGGTTTGGACATCCCAAGTTTGTCTACCACTATTCTCGTCTCGCGCATATCTCCAGTGGAGAGACTTCTCTCCAGTCAATGTCCAGTTCTGCGGAATGTGATCAAAGATAATTCGTTTGGCCCTATCTTAAGGGAAGTGAACGTCCCGGTACGCGTTCAGGGTGTAGTGGTGACGAAAAAGGAGAAAGTCCATGCAGCGTGGATGGATAAACTCTACCATTGGCTTGACGGCCGTGGTCTTCAGGAAGTGTCACGCTCTTCATTCTCTAGTCGCTGGCTGTTTAACTCAGATCGCATCATCCCTAGAATCTTTATTCGTGCCATTCAGTTCAGATGTAGTCTCTTGCGGACTTAAGTCCGAAATTCACGAGGTGGCCGAAGTGACCAATTAGCTCTCTGCTGTGGCAACTGCGTTCAACCGGAAAGCCTTGCTCACATTCTACAAACATGCTGGATCACCCATGACGTGCGTTGTGCCCGACAAAACCGTGTGACTAAAGACCTGGCGAAACGACTGCACAACTTGCGCTGTGCAGTCTTCGAGGAGTTGTGAGTACCAAAGGTGAGCTCGTTCATCAAACCAGATGTGGTCGTGGTTCGTGACGGCGCTGCTGTGGTGCTTGACGTCAGTATAGTGGATGATTACCGAAACCAAATAGCCTGGGTAGACAAGATTACGAAGTACGGGACCGACTCAGTCATACTTTGGGATGTGATGTGAACTCTGTTTCTCATTCACCCGTAATCATCTCTTTTCGTGGTATTATACTTCCCTCATCGAGTAACGCTATTCTTCGACTGGGGCTGCCCTTCTACGCAGTCACGGATTTATGTCTACTGGCTGTTCTAGATTCTTTAAAAACCTACGACACATTTATGCGGGGAACCTGGCGTTAACTGCTGCCACCTTTCTGACAGCCGTCTCATTATGAAAAACATTTTCTGTCCCGATGCGTGAGCCTTGACTATGATAGCACTTCTGCGCCCTGAAGAGCTTTTGTTTTTCTGAGACTGACCGTTCACCCATATTCTTTTTATCCTTTTTCGTGTATCTTTTTAAAATTCTAAACCCGTTTGTTATATAGCGCACAAATAACTTTTCATTTGATGACTGGCCCATTAACGCTCGCTATTCTTGTGAGAAAACTTGTCAACTGTTCAATGTTGCTAACTACGCAGCGTCTCACATTTGACAGACAGCCTGTTTTCACATTCACCTTTTTTTACATATTTGTTGCTTAATTTTGGTGTCATCGTTTGTTCTTCCCTTGAACAAAGCTGTGTATATTGCTCTTCAAAATAAACGATATAGTAGTATCAAGTTGGCATATCACGCACCTTTGCTGTCAAACACATGCATTCAAATCTCACAAGCATTTAAGTGGTTAAGTCATCCAGTGTGCGAGATCGATGATCAAGTAGGTGTTGAGGCTGATGTCCATCAGCTTTCAGTGCCATGTTTCACTGTCGTACAGAGACATCACTTTCGCTTCTGAAAAGGTCGCTAAAGTGTCTTTGAGAAGTCTGTTGTCAGTGACAGTTGAAACTGAAGACCGTATTGGCCTGTTTCATGTACAACACACGTCATCGACAGGCTGACATTTAAGAGAAACCGCTAGAAAGCGTGTCCCTCTGTCATCTGGCCGAGAACTCAGCTGCGAGTACTGTTAACAATTACTCTCTCGGGAACACGTCTGAACATTCACAGGCATGTAAACACCGGCGGCATAGGTATGGGAGTCCGAATTTGGTTGTTTGCCAATGTAGAACTGAACAGTATAGACGAGTTCAATCAAAGAAGCATGTCTATCCGAATATCAAACATAAGCTGAAAGATACTCACACGTGAAAGTTAAGAGCACGCAACAGCACATCACTCCACATGCACACAATTACGTTCGGGAATCTAACAACCGAATAATGTGATACCAATTTTTTCCCGTATCAATAGTAATAGTCGCCAGAGATGAAAACAATAGGTTCACAAAAGTCTGTGGTACACGGTTGTACATGTGATATGGGTTATAGCTCATGGATTACGAATGTCTATGCTTCGATTGATTTGACGTTAGAGACTAGAAAGCCTACATGGCATGGGCCAAAATTTAAAAAAATCTTTCTTACTTGTAACAGCATGTTGTTCCGGTCCATGTTCCGGAGTATGGATATCTCTTTTAATCACCACCATCATAATTTTGCCACTTTCATCATTTACAAGAGAATGATTATTCTTGGATTTTTCACCAGAGGTCACACCAGATGTGTTTTTACCTTTGTTCCGACAGCGTTTGTGTACCAAATCATCCTTATCGAACATCAAGCGTCGACGGCGGACCATCGGGGCTGTCGTCGTCACAATGTCCGACGCTGTCTCTGTGGTTTGACTTTCACCACTTTCCACAATCTCTTCATCTTCATCCTCCTCTTCCTCATCTTCATTCTCTTCACCAATCATCTGTTCTGCTTCTCTCGATCCGGATTTCAAATCAGATTTATGATTGTCTCTCAACCTTCGACGTTCTCTAGTCAGATAAGAAACAGCTCGACTATCCTTCGCGTTCTGTTCCGTCTGCCGTTTGTTAGGTTCTTGAACCAGTAAGTTTAGAGAAGAGCAGGACGGAGGTCTGTCAGAATCACTTGGACGAGCCCATTCGATGATTGAACTAAAAGCATGCAGCGAAAGAGAAACTAATGCGCATACTAGAAGGCATTCATCTCGAGATAGACGATTAAACATTGATGATCAGGGCTGCAGATAACTCGCGGTTAAGGTAGCAAGGTGTAAAGGAAAAATTCGACGACCAATCAACAAACGAATTTTTTGAAAGCATAGAGTGAATGATACAGCAATGCCACGCAAATTCTGAATAGATTGTGAGTAACCAGAAATTAGTCGAGGTAAGAGTTCGAACAAGATATGGGCCCGGTGGCTTCCCACTGCTCGTGGTGTCATATGGTAAGGGCCAAGGTTCGCACAAGCGGGTGTGGGTTTCACAATAATACGCGGGGATAATGCTTGGAACAAATGAATATCGATGATTAGGTGCTGACGGTTTGGTAGCGGTATGAGATCATCGGGTAACGCGTTCACAGTGTTAACTCGCTAAAAATTCAACGGTTTGCCTTAAATGTGAATAGCACTGTGAAGTATGTGGGATACACAATGATCTGCTCGATAGTGACAACTAACAATGGGGTTCCACCAATTGTGTATGCATAATTTAGACACATAAGCAAATAGAAGTATTTTGGTTCAGTTAATCAACTTTAAAACCTGTGCAAGTACGATTAGGGTTTGAGCTTTCAGAAATTGCTACACAACAATAACAGTGAAAGTAAAGTGAAATAATAATAATAATAATAGCGAAAGTAGGAAGCATTGATGTCCGAACACTGAGGTGAATAGTAATGTAACGAAGAGATGATGTCATTAACATCTAGTCTATCCAAGGTAAACTGTGTTCTGTTTGACCAATTAGGAGTGAGTAAGCCCTACCGCATAACCACACTAATCAAAGATATACGCAAGGAAAGGACTCGTCAGGTAGTATGAAGAAAACGTAATCTAGCCACGAGCATGTTGACAAGATGCACAAACGTTACTATATAGCAAAGGGAGAGTGGAGACCATGACATTTTCATCGAGTTTAGTTAGCACAACTTAAACCGATTCAAAGTAGCGCAGAATTGAAGTTAATTTTCTCTTTGGTTCGATGGTCAATTCAAGAATCAGCACCATTTTCCATAGGTGAATCAAAGACATAGCATCTGTGTTAACTTCATATAATGTCTAGCCTTTCATTGTCCAATGATTTGCTTCCCTTGGAGATCTTTCTTGTGCAGCAGTTAAAAATCCAGGAAAAATTACTTACCATAGCAGTCATAAACAGGTTACCGTTTGCATACGTGGTGTCACTATATGGTGTTTAACTATGAATACTGCTACGGTATGTGTGACTAAAGATCATGAGTTATTATCCAAACTATCAGACAAATAGATCCTGACAATTACATCAAGTATTCATATTAATCGCGTATTGTTATTTGAGATAGTCACAGCAAGTTACTTTTGTATGTATCTGACATAGTGTGAGGTGACTGAAACTAATGTCAACCACCTTATATTTTACAGCCCAACCTAACTACAGAGCTCAGCTGCATGATACTTTATGTGTATTTTTAAGCAAGCACATCCAATGAAAACACCTGAACGCTTGAGATATGTCATGTATGAAATCCAACAACAACAAAAAACATTCACGTGTGTGTTTTCACGCACAGAACCTCGAAGATACCGTATATTGTTCATTCGTTACGTGGCTAATACGTCTGAATCTCGATAATAGTACCACCCGTTTGGTCTGGCTAAATAGAGCTACCTATCAACGATAGACAGAATACGAAATATATCTACAGGCTATGTGCTCCAGCATGTAAAACTTGTGTACATACAGAATGTATACATGATCGTCCATTACAGGTGAATCGAAAGAAAAGTAGGCGTGTACTATTCTTCACAGATTGCTCCTTTATCGCCACCTGAGTAGCGTGCTCCATCATGACACAACATTCACTGTTACACACCCATAATGTGCAGTTAATCATCTTTAATGGATAACATTGACCAAAAAGGATATGTCCACCTTTAAACTGCTAAAGCTATTAACCCGACGACTGACGTTGTTTCATCTACAGACCCACAGTGAACGGTCTTTATATGCATCGTCTTTCACGCCTTCGATGGAACTAGGTGCCACCAGAATAGCCAAATCACTATCTAACAGCACCAACAATGGCACAGTTTGTCGTAACAGTTAAAACACATTATTCAGATGTATCGCATCACTCCTAACTACTGAGAAGCCTCTCATACTGGCGAATCCAAGCCGTACATTCATTTCCTTCTAAGATTATGCATATCTGAGAGTTAATGTTGAGTTTTTCTAGCATCAACATTATTTCTCTATCAAAAAAGTCATTTCCACAAAATTATCCCACTCACGTTGACAAGTGAATGAGTGGACATTGCCGAGCTGCCACATCATTAACAAATTGAACAGACATTCGGACAATCATATACAGAATATGAATTGGCCAACCAGCTGGCAGTACAAGCTACATGCGGACAAGACGAAGCGTGAGCAAACTAAACGATTGTTGGGCTCTTAATGTTGGACATTTGCAAGGATAACCGCAGTTATACACCTGAACTAGTAATCAGTGATCAAGCATGAATACTTATTTGGTACACTCATAGTTTTGTGTAGTAACTTTTGCATACTGATCGAACGTAAACCATAAGCTTGTCAGTTTCCTCATTCTTTTTTTTCGAACAGCATTGATGCAAACTGAACTAATCTATCTCAGGTCGCTATGTGACGCTTTTCCGGTGGATTAATCAGCCTACTTGACGGCGCCATTAGGAAGATTGATCTGCATGTTTTAATGATTTGTACACTATGAAAGTGACGCGTGCAGTGGGGTCACGGAAATATCGAAATCTGGTCTAATAGCCGGGGTTTACACTTATATCACTCATAAACAATCTGGTGGGCATGCTGAGTTTACAGTCAGGCATGCGTGAAACCCCCGGGAAGCAGCATGATTCGAACGATCCACAGCAACGTTATCAAACCTTATTCAGTTGAGCGTCTCCAGATAGTTTTTTTTTCTCAAACGTCTCTTCAGGCTATGCAAGCGATGGAGATTCTAGATATCGTTCCACTGGAACATTAGGCGGAAACTTATGAATCAGGGAAACGATCAATCTCTGACAAGACTGTATAGCTAGCCACAGGATGGAAAATACCCTTTAGTACTACCTCGAGGCCACAAGAAACGTTTTAAAAGTCATTATCAAGAATGTTCCGAAACGCTACAATAGCTTTTGCTAGAACATATCTCTTTGAAAACAGAAAACTCGCTCTCCAGCGTGCGGCTGAGCTCACCACATCCCAAATTTCAGCCACAAACAAGAAAATGTCTTCTTATTGTGAAAATCGAAATTCGATGCGATATTTACTCGTTGTATGGGGACTTTAAGCCGTCGGAAAGGACGAGAGAAAATAGAATATGAGCATCACGATCGACACTGTTCAGCATAAGGAGCATCATCATCATCATAGACAGCAATACATCAGTGGTTCACACTGATGCTTAACTGCCACACAACCATGAA
>JTDE01006697.1:15564-36614 GCA_014338405.1 Paragonimus skrjabini miyazakii | reverse complement strand
TCACAAAAAGCAACCACAAGGAAGGCTTCTAGACCTTGGAAGGCAACAAGTTTGACGCAAGTTGGCAAATGAAGGAAGATTGCAGGACGCCTCCAAGCGATCGCATGCACCTAATTAGGTGCCCGACTGATGTCGATGCGGTTTTCACACGAATAGTGCAACACGAGACACATCTGCGTAAAGTTACGGCCACTCTACAAAAGCATATTAGTGCAGTTAGACAATTGCAAAGTTCCTATGAGGCCACCTAAAAGGGACAGGAACATAATTATCGAAGCCCCCGAACCGGTCATTTAGGATCCCAAACATGGATCTTCAGAAAGACAATTAATTCTAAGCGTTCTGAGAAACGTTGAGCTGCCCGCAGCGATTAAATGGCGCCGAGCGCACAGACTCGGTGAGTGGACCGTACCTAATACACATGCGAGCAATATTCCAACTAAACAGTACAAAGTCCCCAGGACCCGACCATATCCACCCGCCTATCCTGAAACCTCTGGCCAAATTGCTGGCGTCGCCTTTTACCCAGCTGTTCAATCTCACATTGGAAACAGAGGTAATTGTGAGGGACTGGAAATAAGCCACTATAATTCCCATCTTCAAAGATGGTGACCGTTCAGAGGTCGGAAGTTACAGACCAGTGAGCCTAACTAGTGTCGTCAGCAAAATTTTTGTACGCATATTACGTGAGAGGATCTGTCGATTTCTCTGCGAGCAGAAATTCTTCAAAGCATCTGAACATGGCTTTCTTAAAGGTAGATCTTGTCTCATCAATCTACTGATGATCTTAGACACTCACGGAAAAGCTGCATAAAGGGGAAGTGGTCGAGGTGTGTTACCTAGATTTCCAGAAAGCCTTCGACTCTGTCAACCACAGGCTTTTGGGCTGGAAGCTACGAGAAGCTGGAATTTCCCCTAGAATCTGCAGGTGGATACAGACGTTCCTAGTTGGAAGATCGCGCCGGGTGAGAGTAAGAGGAGTACTGTCAGACAAGGGTTCCCTGTTAAGCGGAGTACCTCAAGGGTCAATCCTCGCCCCTCTGCTCTTCCTGGTATACATGAATGACTTGACCGACAACATGGTCAATCCATGTTACCTGTATGCAGATGACAGAAAGCTGATGGGTAATGCGTTGACCTCGGGCCTCCTCCAGGAGGACATCCCGAAGATCTGTGAATGGACATTAAGGTGGGATTTACCACTGAATGTTCTCAAAAGTCATATCTTTGCTAATGTTGCTCAGTCGACCTCTAGGTATATAAGGGATGCACATGGACGGGCAGTCGAACTTGCAACAAAACAGCAAACGACGGACTTAGGTATCCAGGTCACTAGCACGTTTGATCCAACTGCCGAGTGTGTTGCAGCCGCGACAAAAGCACGGATAGCGTTATACCGACTAAAATCTGCGATCGCCAACCCATGTCCGGCAGTATTCATTCCACTATGCCCGGCCATAGTTCGACCACACCTGGAATATTGTGCCTAAGCTTGGTCACCGTATCTAAAAAAGGACATAGGTGTCCTCGAAAAAGTACAAAAGCTCGCCACACGTATGGTATGGGGTGTGAAGGGTCTAAGTTACGAAGACCGACTAAACTCGTTGAACTTATTCTCGCTCGAACGCCGGCGGGTAAGAGGAGACCTTATTGAAGTGTACAAAATTACCCACCACACCGGCACAAGTCCCCTGGCATGTTTGTTTGTGATACGTCGGGACAGAGATTTAAGAGGACATAGGCTCATGGTCAAGAAAACAAGATCAGGATTGGCAGTTAGGTTTAACTTTTTCACTAACCGGGTAGTCAACTCGTGGAACAAATTACGTGCAAAGATCGTGAAGGCCTCCAGCGTAGATGTATTCAAAACGGAGCTAGACAAGTGTTGGAACAACCTTTTTCCCACTTTGTACTAATCGAAAAATGATTTGCTCTTGCTGTTCAAGGCAACCTTGATTTGTTATCTGTTTCTTTCATACCTACCCTCAGACCACTACCGAAAGCATCCGTATCGACAGAAAACGCAGTGTGGTCAATCTCCGGATCACACCAGTCAAGCATCAGGACGTCAACAGGCTCTGGCCTTCATCAAGTCCTGGATTTGAAATTGAATATGTGTGAATGACTTACTGGGCCTTTGGCTCATGCTAGTTGTTCTCTTTTACAGTATTATTGCTGGAACCTGCTGCTTCGGAAGAACGCACTTCCCCGGTGTCTCCACGTTGCCCAAAGGTTGGTCCACGACCAGACAACCAGAGTGGCGGCTGTTGTCCCGTGCGTTCGTCGTTCGAGTTCCCACAAACTGGTGAGCTCGACGTGATTCGAACACGCAACCTTCTGTGCTGACTTTGTGGCCTTCACAGCCTCCGCCTTCTTGTTAACAGACAATGACACCAACACTGTATACAGTGTATGCACGTTTTCATTAAAGGATTTTTAGGACGCTTTAAGAAAAGCAACGTGTGGCTTAATTCATTTTCAACAGCCCCCAGCAATTCACATGGTGCCTGAGTAAGCGTATTTAACGCTGAATGAACCCTACTGTGAACTGTGTGATATAAGCCTACATCGTCTTGCCGTTCTACGGATAAATTTGGGAGAACCTGTCTATTTTATCCGATGACAAAGTTTGGCGAAGGGCTTGTTCTGGGCTCGTAAGCAACACATGGAGGAATCAGTGGACCATTTTGCCAACGAGTTGAAGGGGATAGGTTTCAAGGCGTCTACAGCAAACATCCTGCAGGAGCTGGACTCGTGCATCCTGCAGCCATTCACCAGCGGAATCGGGAATGTGATAACGAAAAACGCATGTGCAAGAAGTTGAAGTCGATGGGAAGGCTTTAGATATAGCGAGAGCTTATGAGGTTGCTTAGGACCTAACGAGAAGCTATCTGGACAACACTTCTGGAGCTGTGACTGTCAGTGATTCTGGACGGAAGCCGACGGGTGGTGATTCACACAATCAGGCAGTACTTTGACTGTTTCCATCACTAACGCTTTGGGTCTGTTCGGCAGCGTTGTGGTTACAGTCTCCGGATGAGGTTTCCGAGACTCCACGCATACTGGCCACTTTATAGGCGAGTAGATCGAGGATTTACCGCTTTGTCGGTAGGTCGCATCTTAATGTAGTTTCGTTTGTTCTGTCTGACACTGCGCAGGCATGCGCCAGCGTGGTTGACGGAACGAAATCGAGTTTCCCGTATCAATGTAATGTTGTATACTACTCGGTCTACTATGCGATGCTACCTCCCATGCGAACGTAAATACACTGTTGAGTATTACGGCCTTCAATTGTGTGATCACATCGTATAGAACTTCGTGATCGAAGGAAGAGAGAACTGAGTCTAATTGCACCTAATAAGTGCTACCTCTGGTAAACACAAGTCGGAGTTCGTTTACTCTGTACGGGGTCTACTCGATGACAGTCTGACTCTTCCTCCACCTTTTACTAAAATCTGCCGTTACAAGTCAACGGCACATCCCATTCTAATTAGACGAGCAAGACCGATTACTCCATCCCAATGAATCGCATCAAAAGCACATTTTGTGAGACCATTTTGTCCCTTATTGTCACGTTCAAACACGATGATCCCTTGGCTTGGAGGACGATACTGTTTGTCATGCAGTCTTGTGCAATCGGGCTTGATTGTTGGACAAAATTTGGAGTGAACAACAGTACACATTCCGCCTATATCTAATCATTGTAGAACAGCTATTTAACTCAACCGAAAACAATAATGACTGGCTTTGCGATCATGTATACGAAGTAGTCGGTGGTATGTTGACAGAACGTAATTCGGCCCTCAGCATCTCTAGGTCTCTCCGGTAGTGCTGATTAAAAGAATGAACGGCTTACTTCGACCATGTGTGGATTGTCTTCGCTCAAACAGTGTCGCCCAGAAAGATTCATTCCCAGTACTTAGAATTAACAATACGTTGGTCTTTGAGAGGCTCCAGTTGGTTTTCTGCATTTGACCTGGTCTCAGGATGCTGGCAAGTAAAAGTCCACTCGAGCGATCGTGAACAAGCTACTTCCGCCCTACCTGAGGGTTTATACGGATTTCAAACTATGCTATTTGGCCTAACGAACAGCCCAGTGACTTTCCAGCGGTGAATGTCATCCGTATTATAAGATGTAGCGCCGGCGCATTGCTTAATATACTTGGATGATGCGCGTTAGAGGAGCACGCAATGAATTTGCCGCTGCTACTTGAACGGTTGTCAGTAGCTCAGCTCAAACTAAACCCCAGGAAATGCAACTTTTTACAACAGGTGGTGAAGTATCTAGGACTACAATGGAATCAGTACTGACCCTGCAAAGTTCGCGAAGCCCAGAAGTAGCTAACTCCGGGTTCACCTGAGGAAGTCTGCACATTTATGGGACTCGCAGGGTATTACGGACGAGTTGTACACCGTTCCGCGGGGATTGCTACCCCATAACATTGCGTAACAAGAAAAGGCAGGCAGTTCTTATGGTTAGTATTTGATGCCCTACTCAAAGCTTTTATAATGGCATTCACTCTGGCGCACTCGATATTCTGGATACGGACTCCAGCGGCTGTGGGATATGAATAGTGTTTTCACTAGACCCGACAAGGTCAGAACACCTGATAGCTTTTTTGAGCAGATGTCTGAATAAGAATGAGTATAATTATTATACGACGAGAAGGGGAATGCTATCAGCGGTGTATTTCACAAATTACTTCCGCCAGTTCATATTTGGAAAGTGAATCGTTGCACAAACAGACCATTAACCCCTCCAGTAGTTGCAAAGTTTTAAAGATTCAGAGGGACGAGTTGTGCGCTAGCAAGACCAGTTTCAGGAATACGAATTCCAGGCCATCGAGACAACATGAGGAATGCTCCACTTGCAAATTTTCTCATTTAGCGTCGGTTTCACTTCGGCCAATGGACTCAGACAGTTGAAAGAGCTTTCAAAGCACCGATTTAGAATCAAAACTGGTTTACGGATGAATACGGCAGGGTGCGTAAAGGCCAGCTAAGAGTGAGATGGCATCCGCAAGCTGAGGAGCACATTGTGTATGAACAGTACTATCGCATCTTTTTATATGGGGTGGGATACTATATTATCAGTATGGACCACATTGCAACTGACCTATCGTAGTTCCGTAGTATACCGTGCATGGTGTATTGTCAAGGCTGCTTCATAAATTGAGACATGCTAGACAATGTAACATGAGGGATGCCGTGAATCTAAGGATTTAAAGGCTGCAATGGTGACGAGATGTCACCGATTCCTGCAATCACTACGGAGTGCACCCGGATGAAAAATTCCTACGTTGTTCATTGTGCCCCGTTAGGGTCGATTATTGCGGGATATCCAAACACAGTAATGTAGTAGACATCGTTTGATCCTTACTGGAAACATCGGGTAAACGAGTGGACTAGCTCAACACTACCAGGTGCATCCCTAGATTACCGATTGTGAGAGGGCCATTCACCTGAGGGCTAACTGCAAAGTAAACGGGGTTTCCCTGGCGAATGAGCAATCGCGGACGTGAAGCGGTAATGCTATCAAAGCTTGGTGGATCCACGGTTGACAGCCAGGTCTGCTATGTAATGCCACGTAAACACTGACAGTACTACGACATGACGTATTTTATTCCGCCGTAACGGAGTTTCGGATGCCCTACGGGTGCACATACGCTCTTGGACAGCATGCTGTTCGTATGGCATGCGGACGTCTTCGGTTTCCGCCAGCCATGGACACATGCTCAGAAATGCTTACAGTACACCATGGTAATCAGCTCCAGCGGGTACGTAAAGTGTGCAGGATACCTTGAATGGCCGGACTCCATTTGAAGGACCTACTAACCACTTCAGTCACCGGCCGCTGGCAACTGGAGAGAAGCATCGCAACAGACCTATCGGCCTTGGGTTTTCTAGCCGGACCTATCTCCTAGACCTAATCTTTGTTGAGTCTCCGAATTACTATGCTGCTTTTGTCACAGCCTCAGGCAAAGTGTGTTGGCCATCCTGGATGGATGAACTCCATCCGTAGAGCGTACAAACTGAACCACTACTGGTCACCGGTCACCAGTGGGCTCCGAACTTCATGCTTCGCCCCGCTGCCTTGTGGGTTAGGTTTCTTTTGGACCAAAAGCTCCAGGCAATGCTCCTCAAGCTAACCTCCTTCTTCGGCCTATGAAACCTAGAAGTACTCTGCTCCTGCAACCGTAAAACTAGACGCCTATATTGATTATATTTTTTTCATGTCCCTGTTACAACTCGTTGGCTGAGGGATCGGTTCCTATGCCACATTCTTCCATCTCAAACCAATCAATATCCATCTCCCCTCTTCTCTTACGTGGCTTTACTTGATGAGCCCCCACTCCGGATCCGTGAAGTTGTTCCAAATGACGGGTTTAGCTAACGTCCCCATTCTCTAAAAGGGTTCACGCACTGTGCGCAAATCACAGAGGTTATTCTGATTCATATTGTGTCAAAATTGCTCGCAGCCATTGCACTTCGTAGACTAAGCGAGACCCGCGAAGAACATACCCGTCAGAAGAAAGCTGGATTTCGCCGTGGCTGTATTGATCACAATCACACTTCATCAAATGCTTGAAATCCACCATTCATATAGAAGTCCAGAAGTTGTCTTCTTGGATATCAGAGGGTTCCTCGATTCGGTTGACGAGGCTGCACTCTAGGACTATCCGTGAGGGAAGGGTGTGCCTGAAAAGTATGTGAAACCTCTTGAAAGCAATTTACTGTCAGACCTCCGACCGGGTAGTGGCTTGTGGTAACTTCATGCCGGCCTTTAGTATCACCGACAGATGGCGAGTGTAATAGTATAGAGTTGCTCCAAGGTAGCCAACTTCGAGACACCGAACGTGCAAATGACGTCGTTTTAATCTGTGGAGATTCACAGGGAGTCAAGAACATCTTAGACAGATCAGAAACTTCAGTTCGCCAGTTTGGTGTGGTCTTTGCACCTACTAAGTGCAGGGTGCTGTTGCAAGATTGGCAGGACTCTACGTCTACTCTTACTCTTGGTGGTGAGCAGTTGGAAGTAATCGAGAAGTTTATGTACCTTGGAAGCCGTGTCAACACTGATGGAATGTCTGATGAGAACACAAATCGCGTAGCAAAGGTTCGGGTGGCTTTTGCTAACGTACATCGTCGGTATGATCTGTCTTTCTGTGAAAGGCTTAGTGTACAATGCCACTGCAAGGGCAGTCCTATTGTATGGTTTCGAAACCTGGTCCACTCGCGCGGAAGGTGTTCATAGAATATCCGTTTTCGATCATCGGTGTCTGAAGCATTAACGGCGTGTGATGGGAACACCGCGTCATTAATGACGAATTTCGCTGACGTGTCTTCAAAACGGGTAAACTCTGTAGATCCTCTAGCCTTCTGATCTCGTCTCAGGCTTCGTTGGCTTGGCCACATTTTGCGAATGCCAACTCACTGACTGTCACATCGTGACTTGCCTGTGAGTGATGAGTTAGGCTGGGAGCGGAAGCTTAGCGGTCAGCGCAGGACTTGGGTTCGGATAATGGATGCACTCACTCTGAAGCTTGCTTTAGTAGGGCTTTTCTGGCTTCCTGGTTGGAGTCTGAAAAACAATGAACACTTTTGGTTGAGGACCTCGTCTGGTTTGGCGAAGACTAGTATTAAGTAGCGTTCTTGTCGAGAGTCACTGTGCGTCAGTGATTTTTTTAATCCTTCTACATCCTTCTCATTTACCTTTCCCAGTGCCTTTTTCATTTCATCTTATGGCACGTTTGTCACTGCGTGTGGTTATTACGTGTTAACTATGAGACTGTGGGCCTACTAAGGTAATGCTATCTCACCAGCTTGTATTGTTATTGGGGAGAACGAGAACAGAACAAGCACTGCTGTAGGTTTTCCTATCTTCATGCCTTTGACATCGGAAAGGGGTTTGGTTGCGATTGAAAAGAAGAATGCCCACTTCTTATGTGCGATCTGTGCTCCTAAAATCTTACCTATTCATGATAAGGATGTTAATATAATTCTAGCCTCGAGCGGTCGTCCCCTTCGTCAGTCGGTCCGCATTTATAAGACTGATCACATAAACAACGCGTGTGTTCGCCAGCGCCTATTCGGGAAATTCCCGGATACTCCACCAACGGGTCAACTGTTCAAACTTCGTAGTCTACGATGGTTAGGTCATATTCTGTATCTGTCTGCTGGGCGTTTACTGTACTGGGCATTATTCTCCAGGACCACTAACGATTTGATAAGACCACAAGGTGGTCAGGTAATAACGCGGTCATAGGCTGTGAAGACTGATTGCTTCGTCAAGTATAGCCGGTGGATTTCGCTTACCAGGTTGAAGAGTTTGTTGTCAACGAGATTGTCGGCTGAAGGCGTCGATCGAAATGGCAGTGTGCCGCTGTGAATAATGCTAGCTTTCACATTACCAGTCGTTTCGTTTAATGCGGTGTTGTCCAATTTTTTGTTTTCCTTTTCTTTGGGCGACTTTTTTTCCATAGCATTCTTCGACACCATTTCAGCGAACGATGACTCGAGCCATATCATCATTTTTTCGAAGTCCAGTCACTTCTAACTAAATAAGCTGACGATGCTTGTCTACCACTCATAGGGTCGCAGTAGGCAGTCTCCATTTCTGCAACTATCCTGCTTTCGCACGTTTGACGTGATAGTATCCAGTACATTTTTGACCTCATGCGCCACATGACGGTGAATATCTCACGATGTTAAATAAAAACTGTACTCGATAAATGGATTGAGAATTACACAACGTTAAGAGCAAGTTGTAATACTCTGCGTAGAGTATTACAGCTTGCTCATAACGTTGTTATTCTCAGTCCATTTATCAATAACATGTTAAACACGACGCCCAAACTGTTTGACTTCATTCGTACAAAATGTGGTGCGGATATCTTACAACTGATTAAAAAACTGCACTCCATCGGTGAAGTTTGCCACCTCTACTACTGTCATGGTTTTCTATTTTTTAGGTAGTCGGGTGTCTTCATTTTTTTGCTATGCTTGATTTATGTTCACTTAGACTCTTGACGCCGCTTATAATTAGTCTGTCTTACACTCCCCTAAATGTCATGCAGTATTTATCCTATCCATAAAAAATTCCGCAATACTGTTGACATTTCCGATTGAAGCGTTTCTTACCTATTTTGTCTGTGTTTTTTACATCACTTATGAAGATGAAACTGACGGATGCTACAATTAAAACATTCAAGCCGGTTAAGTACTTCAAAGAAAATTTCGATCGGATTAATTCCCTTAGCTACTCAAGCAACGGTGAAACGTTAATTTCTAGTAGTGATGACGACCAGATGGTTATGTACGATTGTACAACTGGAACGTAAGTTCTTTCACGTAATCTCGTATTTTGCGCGTTTATTGCAGCCCAAAGAGAACATTGAATAGTAAAAAGTACGGAGTTAACCTGATCCAGTTCACACACAGTCCGACAACTGCTATACATGCTTCAACGAAAATTGACGGTATTTGGCTGTCTTCGATTTATGTTGACAATTTTCGCTGCGCCTAGATACTATTCGCTATCTTTCTTTGCATGACAATAAGTATATTCGGTATTTTCAGAGCCATTCAAAGAAGTAAACTATGGGATATTTAAATTTAAATAACAATTTTATTGTCAGAGTAGTATCTTTGTGTATGTCACCAATAGATGATACATTTTTGTCGGGTGCAATGGATTGTACAATCCGTCTGTGGGATCTGCGGTCACCCAATTGTCATGTGAGTTTTAGTCGTACATCATGTATCCTAATTGTTTTTACTCTGTGTATGGTATCGAGTCCAAGGGGTACTTATGCACATTGGTTACGTCGTCATTATTTATATTTACTAATGTGCCAATCCAAAGATGACCATAAACGTTACTGAATAAGTTCCGAATACCCCTCTCCAAATTGTGAGTAACTTTGAAGATAATCTTACCCTACTTTCGCTACAGCTTACTAGAACTGGACATGTTTGCTGAATTGCTTCGGAAGCTATTTTTTGGTACTGAGTTCATACTTGAGAGCAATAATAACTCTATTATGACGCTGTCTGACTAAACGGTCATGGATTCGATTTCAGTCGTCATGACTGCTCTTGTTTACGTCTGGGCAACTTTACAGTACCCGGTCCACACGTGATCCTGCGTGTCCCATGAAAGCGAAGGCCTTTTAGCGTATGGGCCGGAGATTTATTATTTGTTTACTGACAGTGTGTATAAAGCGTCCAGATTTTCGGTGTCAGAACTATTCCGTATTGTCTCAACTGCGACGATAAGTATGTTTTATCAATAACGGCGCCGGCTGTTAGACTCAACCAGGAATTGGAACCTCATACATCTCGATCATCAGTTACAAGGTTTGTTCAGCCTGATAGTATGCATCCATTGTTGGCTCATTAGGTGAAGCAGTGAAAGACAATGTAGTGCTTTAGATGAAACGAACAGGCATGGCGCTCTATATAACGTAGGACATACCAACGTATATCAAAGAATTGGGTTTGGGTTCGTATCACTGTGTAAGAGATCTAGAAAGGTCATAATTGATATGTTAATCATGTCTATCTTAATTCAGTAGACGAACTTCTACATGACCACCTGAAATCCGACGTTTTCGTGCTACATTGTTATGAAATTTGTTGATTATTAGTCCAGGTGATTTCCTGTCGGTATTTTTCACACAAATGAGAGGCGTTAATGGAGGCTGTGACTCGGCTATTCCAACTGATATGGGCGATCGAGGACGTTTTTATGCTAAGGTCGCTTGGCAATGAGTTCCTGTTTTCAATACCGGAATCAGGAGCTATGGTGATTTAGAAATTACTCTTCACATAGCAAAATCGACATCGGACAATATCCCATGCTCTGTCAAACACTATACTGCGCCTTGCATTCTCCAGGTGCAAGGTTCTTCTGTAAGACTGCTGTGACTAGGTCGGTTTAATGTTAGATGCTGAAGTTGTGGAAGTCTTTGATCGGGTTATTTATTTGGGAAGTGGTATCAGCAACGGCAGAGGTGTCCGGAATGGAATAGATATCCGTGTCTTGAAGGTTAGGACAGTATTAGTCAATGTGTGGCATATCTTGGTAGCTTAAAGGTCACGTTTTCAGGGTGACTTTGAAAGTGATCTTAGTGTACAGTTGTGAAACGTGACCGCTTAAAGCAGGAAGATTAAGTCATCTTCGATATTTTCTCGCAATCGGTTGTGTGGAAGATGCTTATAGACTCGGTACTCAACCACCATAGTCTCCGCCAGTTAACCTGGACTGACTGCGTGAACAGCGCGACGGGCTGTCGGCGCGTACTTACGGAATGTGAATGTTGACGACCAATGACCAAAGTAATAAGAATACACGCTTCGTTGATTGTGTCAAGTAATCTGTATGCGGACGGAGTGTTTACTGCAACGTAAGTTGTTCAGTTTGGTGGCGATGGTTGGATGAAACTGCAATGCGTTCAGGCGATGACGTAGTCACCGGTTATGAAAGTCTCGAACACCTCAGTGAACAAGATTGGTAGATGCCATCCGCCCGGTTGGGGAGTTTGCGACCGTCCACACCGTTGGTTAGAAATACTCTTCGAAGTGACACTATGTCGCAGCCAATAACGAGCATGCAACCGCAAGGTTTCCGTGAATCTCCATTGTTTTTTGATTTATTTTCTCTTCCGTTTATGTTATGCCCATTTATTACTCCCTATCTCGTGGACTGCCACTGGGACTAATGGCTGCTCCAACAATACCGCACTCGGGTACTGTTCAAAGCTGGAAATTATTAGGGTTATGGTGAATCGCTGGCCTGAAATGACACCACCGAGTAAACAACACGATTATTAGAGTTTTTTAGGAGCGAGGATCGTGCTAATGTATCCATCTGTTCATAAGATGAAGTGGCTCTGTCGTGTGCCAAGTATGTCAACCACCCATCCGCCCCACCGAGCATTTACAGTGGCTGCATTCAGCCGGTTGACTTAGCGTAAGGAAATTGCGTCAGTTACTGTTCGGTTGGACTTATCTTCCGAGCTGAAGCCTTCCTGACTCACAACGTCGGTAGCTGGAGACGCCGGGGAAGGTAATCGCTAATCGGACTCATTGGTGTGAATGCTGTCATTGTTTGGCTGTGTTACCCGTGAACCAAATGTGGTTGCTGATGCAGAACGGTAAAAACTGCAAGGAGACTGTCTTGATAATGATGCCTTCCATTCACTCATTGCTCGGTCGCTTGTGTACAACATGTAGGCCCCTTGTTGTTGGGTGTTTAACTTTATGCATACGTACTTCTAGTGATAAATTTCGTTCCATTTCTTTTGCTGCCTAGTTTGGGTTTACCGTTTCCTTGGTTGTATAGTAGCTAAACGTCAGTGTGAACGATTGGTATATTTTTGCTTAAGCTGTTAGTGATACCTATGCTCAGCCTGCTTGTTTTGTTTTTCATTCGACAGCTATCTACCTTGTGTTTGCTGTGGTAAACAATCACTCACCTCGCAACATATGTAACCTAATCGACTTTCTAGGTTTAGCTGATGTTGCAACTAGTCGATGGTGGAATACTACGCAATGAACTTAAGCGCTATCCACTCTGTAGTTCTGTCACTTCCGAACCTCCAACACACAGTCGTTCACGGATTTAAAGGTTCAGTTACATGTCTTAACAGGTAGAAGACGCAAAGACTCTGAAGTCGAATTACTCTTCATTGTACTAGTAAACATTTCTCATCCTTCTTTAGTTCCCATCGTTTTTACTATTCATAGTGAATGAATGATGATAAAGTAGTTTATGTAACCTTTTATGTACAGGTAATTTATTGTGCGGGCAATCATTTTGTTTAATAGCAACCAGCTCCAGATTGGCTGGTCGCAGTGCCGAATCATTTCTCAGAAACTCGAAGGATCTTATACAGGCTCAGGCAGTCTGGTCATTTAGCTCACTGTTTGCTATTCTCAGTTTCAAAATTTCTGTCTAATTTTTTATCTGTTTAGTCAATTGTTTTCAAAAGCAGTGCCGTGTGCAGTTTAATTTTAGACATTATTTAACAAAACACAGTTAACAGTATTATTTGGTCAATGGGTCCCATTTCTTTGTGGTTTACAGTACACTTTTGACCGATAGGGTAAAGTATACAGTCTATCTGTTTTATGTACTACCTTGTCGGTTTACTGCTAAATGTACGGCACTTGTGCGACACATTTCTTTCTTGTTCATCGTTCTCTCAACTTGTTTCAGGGTGTCATGCATGTTTCCGGTCGACCGTGCGCTGCTTTTGATCCAGAGGGCTTAATTTTTGCCGCAGGAATTAATTCAGACTCGGTCAAATTATATGACCTTCGCTCATTCGACAAAGGTCCGTTCGCTACTTTCAAATTGGGCCCCGAGACAGGCGGATGCGTGTGGACTGGGCTACAGTTCTCGTCTGACGGCAAAACTCTATTGATTGCTACCAATGGTAACCATATTCGTCTTGTGGATGCGTTCAAGGGCACACCATTACACACTTTGATTGTAAGTTTTTGTTCAACTAGCACGGAAAAGCCGTGGGTTCATGTTTCTAAGTCATAAACAGTCTTGTCATTTTATCCATGGTCTTGACAATAGTGATTACCGTCTGTAGTTTTTTTCGCTTTTTGTTGCGGTTTGGCTAATGAGGGAGTACTAAAAGTCGTTTGCGTAGGAAAACTTGACAGCAGTTGCGCTATTTCTTCTATTTTTATAGGTTGGTACCAATGTAGATCGTCAGGCACTGGATGCCAGCTTCACTCCTGACAGCCAGTTTGTTCTCGTCGGCTCTCCAGATGGTCTAGTGCATATCTGGGCTGTGGAGACCGGAGTGCGAGTGGTTAGCCTTCCAGGTTACGAAACCGCCACCCAATCACCTAACCCAGCCATTCATACGCTGGCTTTCAATCCTCGATACGCGATGCTTGCAACCGGTTCCAATCAGACCGCTTTTTGGTTGCCAAACATTGAGGAGTAGATGTATTTACGTACTGATTTGCACAATGAATCCAGGACTTCGGCCGTTTTTATGTGTATCTTCAAGCGACTTGCCTTGGAAGGCAACAGTCGTACTGGTTATGCAACAACTCATCTGTGACAAAAGCTTATCTGATTTTCTATATAGTTGTACAGTCGGCTTGCAGAATGGTGACTTCTGTTACCCATATCTATGAAACATAAAAGTCGGTTTTGCCAATCTTGCTTTTACTTTTGTTTTCCCATTTAGTATCTTATTCGTCAGTTTCAAGTTTATCTGGGCGTCTAATCACAGCATTCATGAAACTGGCCCAGAGGCGTACGCCGGTTTAATGAGTTTTTAGTCACTGTAAGTTCCGTTTTTCTCGCATTAGTGGAGAGATCATCAACACGTTACCTGGGACACCATACGTTCAATTCAAAGGTGATACTTTGGCACAAGTTCCACAATACCACGATTTTGAAACCGTATTTTTTGATGTGCCTATTAACTCCAGAGCTTCAGATGTAATTTGTGTGTACAGAATAGCGATTGTGATTTCTCATTTCCATGACGCAATCCTTGCAGAACAACAAGGCGATGTTAAATGACGAATTTGTCATGCTGGCAGATGAGTTTAAAATGGGAAAACGTGACGCTACCATTCTTGCTCACAACCATGAGCTAATTAGGGATAGTAGTCTTGAGCAACTACCTTACTCAGTAGATTAATGTTACTCGTTTGAGTTGTGCTTATGATGAATTATCAGTTGGCTTGTAAATGTTCGAATATTCAGACCGTTCATTGTCGTTGCCGTGCGCCAATCGTCAAATGACTTGACGTGGACACCGCCCACGCTGGTGGTAATTGGTTTTCTCAGTGGTATTGCACATGACACGTGGCTGTGTCCAGATTCATCAAGTAAGCCAAAACTTCTAACTGGCGATGTGAACGAGCATTCTTAGTCATGGGAAAACGAGTGTCTATCGGTGAAAAAGCGAATGTTCTTGAGAGACCTTCAGAAGCATGCGCCACACGTAGCTCTGTGGCCTTATTGCTTCATGCGTCGCGCAAGATCGCCAAGAATGTAATTATGAGCGATTAATGAAGCAGTAGGTGAGTAATCAAATGTCGGCAAAAGATATTTTCTTAAAGTGGATCCGAAGCTCGATGAAATTAATAAAACCACATTTCGCATGTATGCGCGAAAAACATGGCAAAGTCCCTAATGTAGACGACAGGGTCGTTGTCAGCCCTCACCGTATCCAGACAATGGACTTTGTTAGCTAGCCCGGTTTGGCTTACATCTCGATGTCACTGTTAACTCCTACTACAAAGCTGGATTCATATTACAGCCAATTGTGATGATGCTCGACAAACGAGTTGGTGACGTAAGTGACGATTTCCAGCATTATGTTTCTGTAAACAATGAAATATTTCAGTGGTAGTTTGTGCAAATTTATCATCGGTGAGTAGGCCTAATTATGCAATTTATAGTTTTGAGACGAGCCTATCATGGGCCGTATCAAGAAGCGTTTAATGACGGGGAATGAAGAGTAGAATATGAAGAGCAACCAGTTTCAACGGCTTTACCAATGGTTATCCTTGGCGATGCACAAAGCACACTAGTGTAGCTTAGGGTTTTCGCCTTGGCGCATGAGGCGTTCTGGTTTCCATATTTCCGTGCAATTCATAAGAAGTCAATTATACGAACAGATGTTTTCGGCAGTTCTCGTCGGGCGTTTACAATTACATAGGGTACATGTGTTTTATATGTGGAAATTTAGAACAGGTCAAGTGGATCATTAAAATCACAGAAGTTAGACGAATCACAGTCTAATTAGGGGTGGGGCAGGGAGTGTGTGACACTGTCACCTGTGAGACATGCATTCGTCGGCGTCAAGTGATTCATACTTGCTTGGGTTTCAAATGACTGTGGAACAGTTGGCCAGTGAAGATGTAGAGTTTGTATGGACTGTTTTGGGGCACAGAGACAGGGTCCGTAGAGTCTAGTAGCTCTGGAACGGACCTGGCGAACCTCGTAGATGACTCGGAAGGCTTCATCTGGCTCAGTTTGATAGCCAGTGTCAATTAAGTGAGAACCCGTTGCATCAGAAATGGGCTTTCTCAAACCGTTCCGAAGCCATTTTGGGAGGTGTTCACAAATTCCTTCCGATAGCCGCATTGTGGTTCTCCCAAAGCGACTTTGTCCGGCACATATTTGTAACTCACAGCTCGTAAATAGTCCAGCAGAATTGGCTTGCAGTCCTCGTACGCCAATCCGACTGGTTTATGTTAAGCTGTGTCGCTCGAAATCCTGTGGGGCGTTGTTAGCTCCATTCCCTATTTATGGGTTCCCGGTGTGGCTTCGTAACCCGGTGGATAAGACGTTTTTTTTGGACATGGTGTTTCTCCGGTTCGCTCCAGACCAGCCGAAATCTACATGTGCTGCAATTGGGTCTCCCGCAAATGGCTTATATTGTCATCGGGGTGGTTGAAAATTTATTCTGAGCATGAAATACCGCATGCGACCGACGTAATTCGTTGGGTCAAGGAAGGTTGATGTGTCTGAATTGGCCCGTAACTGACCATACAAGTGCAAGCTGTGCTGTGCTAGGGAACGCGGACACTTAGCTCCAGCAGAAGCTGAAAACTGTCGGTGCGGTGGCGGAGAAATGCAATAACACCGAACCTTTGTTAGCATCCATGAGCTTTGCCATTCGTTTAGATGACCTAAGAATTTGTGCACCATCTGACAATTTTGCTAGCATAATGTTGTCTATGGTTCAAGTGACCCATGCTGAATACGAGTGATTCTTCGTTCTAACAGTTTTTATTGGTTGTGTTTCCATCAGGATGTCTGATTGCGCATCGCACGCTGAACAATGCACATAGTTAAAAGCTGGGTAGAGTAGTCGACTTGACTTTACACCGTACTGGGACGTTTAGAAGGTTAATAACCAACTGCTGGAGGTAAATTCATTATACAACTGGTAGTCGATGTCAGTAGCCACCCATGTTAGAAACCTTGATGTCGCCGATGCAACTTTTCTTGAATGCTAAAGTGTGACTCAATACTTGACAAACGTGTCGTTTCTCGCCGCTGTGCTGTTAATATCTACTGTTACGGATGAAAAGACAAATTGCATGGTCTAGACTTTTCACACTTTTCTACAAAGATGCGCAGGCCGTTTTGAGATCAATGGTAACTTGCCTTAACCTCGACTGTGCATATTCATTATTTTGTTCACACATCACTATAAGTCTGCCGTTTAAGTCGTTACTTTATGTATCTTTGTCTAGTACACGCTTGGGTTTTCACAGTCGCATGGCCGACATATTGAGGAGCGCAATCACAGCCATCAAATAACAGTTTACAAAATGGAAGTTAAAATTATCTCGTCCTGCCAATGTTTCAAAGTAAGATCCTGTCACTGTGTAGCGCTCTACTAAAACTGCGAATCTGGCTTGGTTCAAACGGCCTTCTACTTAACAAAAACTGATTGTGAACGGTCTCGCAATATCTGTTATCAAATGTGGCGCTTTTTATTGTTCGAGGGGTGCGACATTTTATTAGGTGCACCTTCATGTATACGTATATGTTAGATTCAAGGGGTCAGTAACAACGGTGTTGGAGAAAGGATGTTTTTAAATTCCGACCCTACGGTTACCACAGATGACCTTTGTCGAGGCGGTTTTTCAACCAACTGATTGCACGAGTAATAGTTGATGGTGGGGAGCTAGTTCGATCGTGTGACTGTTCTGTACACATTACTGATTGTTTATCAGCTAGCCATCGAGCTAAGGTACTATTTTCTATGTACGTACATACGTGTTTTCGAAATAGTTCGTGAAATCCACTAAGATAATCTATCTGATGTGACCCTTATCGATTTCGTCAGGTTCTCTCCGTCACGCACTGATATTCATGTGTATGGTTAGCCGTATCCCAACGGACGGGGGGTTGGCACTATCGGTACAGTTGTCACAGGCAAAGTATGTGTTGATCAGGAGGATTTCCGCGTGCCTCCTTTCGGTGTAAGACGTGTAATATCCGGAAGCTATCACAATCGATTTTGCGATATTGAGGTGACGTATGCAACATGATGGCCGAGTCATGTTCGAGGTTTTCTGCATTGTCGTGCATCTCTTGGAGGACGGCGTGTGCTCCATATGTTTCGCAATTCTAACTTTCGACTGTCTGGGTATCTGGCCAAAGTGAAAGAATGTACCAAGTTAGTAGTCCGTTGGAATTTTTATTGATTGCCTCAGACGTACCCATTCGGTAGATGTTTCAACTGAAGCAGTTCAAGTTTTGTTACCTTAATAGTTTGAACTCATCACTGGTATGGTTATCTGTTTATTAGTGAACGATTTTAAAACCTTGTAACAGCAACCAGACGGACAGGTTATTCATATAGATTGAACATCGCCCACGATTGATCGCAGCTGTCGCATTCCAATAGACTTTCCGGTCGGCCCCTTTTGAGCAGCAAAAGCTTTAGACTCGAGTTTCACTCTAATTAGAGCTCGTCAGTAGTGCATATCCGTGTTTACCGCTGCGCCATCGACCTCACATTAGGCACGACCGAATCATCATACGTAAACGCTCAACCACTTTTGCTAGTGAGTAATGAGCAGGTTGCCCGATCGCCTCGAGAGGGGTCGGTACGGGTTATCATTATTTTACTTCCTAGACTGTCGTCACTACTTAAGCCAGAGGAGAGAAATGATAGGCTTTCACGTATTGGAACACTTATTTACGGAGAGATAACATCTTTTCTTCTTCCAATGATACGGCCCGGAAACTGTTTGCAATCCTAATGGGATCGTCAATATGATGTACAATCATCTTTAGGTAAGTCATCAGAACGGTTTTGAGATATCTCTCGAGTTTGTAAGTTGCGCAGGTGGTGTAATCTACGACAGTATATCAGTTTTATGTTTGTTAGACTGTAGATCTTTCGGGACAGTTTGACTTTGAAGTCAACGTCAACTATAAAACGACCAATTTTAGGTTTCAGTTGCTGCAGATGCCTGTTCAGTCACAGATTGGGTTTGTTTGAAACCGGACTGTGTTTCTCCATTCTCAATCTTTTCGTAAGACCCAGATTCCATATGCTTGGGAACTTTATTCTCATATTCTACGCATGACGTTCTCATTACGGGGGGAGTAGAACCGCTGCATACTTTCGCAACTTTTTCGAAGCGCCCGTGTGTTGCAGGATGCTGAAACCATAGCTCCTAGCGCACTGTAAATGGAAGATCGTCTACAACTAGTTCCACAGTTGACTCCAACACTTCTTAACACAATCATTCTAAGCAGACAAGGCTACCCTTTATTAGGAATTAACGCATCCTTCGCATTCCAACTAAAGAGAAGGTCCGACCATTTATGACTCCAATTACGAGCCTACGGTTAGTATCTTGCAGATGAACCTTCTGGGCATCTCGGTGATATGATAAATCAGTATGAGGCCTGATACAAAACGTATACTTTCTTCGGTAAAACTGTGTCGATGCAGAATACCCACTTGTTATAAATGCTATCAACAGAAGCGTTTATTAGGTTCGTCACTAGTTGATCACAAGCGCTGTGTTGGATAAAAATCGAAGTACCAGGAACCATCCTCTGATGGTGTACACCTAATTGATATCTTAGAACTCGTCTGCTTTCCACCGAGCCCATTCCATTAGTAGGAAAACTTCTTTGCAGGTCGTCTACCAGTCGCCGAGAAGTCAACTGAAGATGTTATTATTCTGAATGCTGACCGTTGCCAAAGTCATTAGCACCCGATTATGCAAGTTTGACATGCGTTTTAAAGGTCGTATGGACACTTATCCACTAGTAGCTGAGAATCAGTTCAACTTACAGTTTTGAGCCAGGATTGTGTGACTATTAACAAACGCGGTTCGTAATTTTCTGCCGACCGTTTCTCCTACCTACCTCGGCAACTCTTTTCATGTTTTTTCGTTATGATTGGCCTGAATTCGAAGACAGATGGAAACGGTCAAAGTGAACTTTGAAGGACACAATGCTCTTCAGCTATTGTAGTCTTACGTTCATCTATTATTTCACAGTAACTTTATAGGCACTCACCAGCCAGCAGAACTGGCTGCACTCACTCGAACGTACACATCGCCAGTGACTTCACTTTGTTGAACTCTCGGCGGTGCGGAATACTGACTAAGTGAGAGGACTCATTTGTGACAACGTAGCTCGGGTCGGCAGATCCCACAACCTGCTGAAGTGCAGCCGGCAGGAAATATGACACCTCTGGTACACAGGGAACGGAGTATACGAAAAGAAATCAGATTTACGGTCGAGACGATGATGTCTCTACAAATACTCGCACGCAAATTCCAGTGACAACAGTCGTGTAGTTTATCCACGGATTGCGGCTGGCATTATGCATTTCTGCTCATTTATCCTGTATGTATTTGTCTGTTAATGCCTTCTGTAGGATACCCAATGTAAATTCGACACTAGTCTCCTGAAACATGTGACTGGTTACGCAGGTTGGATATTTGGGGAGTCCTGCCGACTTTCGTCCGTTATTACACTTTCCAAGGTCGTTTTGTTCGCACTCTTTCCATTGTTATCCAGAGTGCTCAAAAGTTTGGCGTATCCTTCGACTGACTTGGTTCCAAGTGCCGTCGAGTGGGCGTTAGCTCGTTTTGTGTTTTCGCCTTTTTTCCATGGTTGTTGTTGCGAATCTCAGACAAAGCTAGAATTAACTGCTTGTTATTTTTCCAGACACTGCCGGAAATATTCGATGTGTTTCAAAAGACCCCGTGTTCTTATGGTTCGCTATCTGTTTGGATAGCACTTCGGCCGTTTCTTTAGAGGGGTTTTAATAACATTTCATGAAGGATGGTCACGCGCATTACTCTTGTTCAGTGTAACACGACTCATTTAGGACATCCACGCGAGACTTGATCCCTGCTGTCGATCCACACAGAGACAGTTCGGCATAAAACGTCCGTTCACGCCCAAATTTCTCACATATAACCACCACTGAGTCTGTGTCTAAGCAGTTATTTTTATGCACAGTTGTTTTGGAAGTGTTGTAACCATAGGTGGCGCTTGGCCTGGGCAG
>JTDE01006695.1:0-12342 GCA_014338405.1 Paragonimus skrjabini miyazakii | reverse complement strand
GCAAGGTGGTCGTGCAGTCAGTCAATTTCCTACTGCCAACGTCTATTATGAGTCCAAAGGATGATAAGAAATCAACGCCAATTATTTGGTGTTGTACATCTGCCACCGTAAAACTCTAGGGAAACTGACGCCTAAGGCCGAGATCCGGCTCGAGTAACTTCTCACCGTATGTTGGAATAGTCGAACAATTAGCAACCTGTAGTGTATACGATACCGGTTGAAGATTGCGTTTGTTATCTTTCGGTGGAATAACGCCAACCTCTGCGTCTGTATCAATGAGAAAATTCACCGCAGTTGAAAGGTCGAACATGAATAAAAGGCGACAGTTTGAGGAAATTATTGATTACTCAGTGGATCGATAAACCTCGTTCACATCATGTGTACTTTCGATTAACCTCGTTCACATCATGTGTACATGTGAGGTTGAAGAAGATGAAAATACAAGAACAACAATAAAATTATGAAGTAGAAAATTGTGTTTAAAACGCTACAAATAACACTAACCTCTGCGCCTGTGTCACTGAGAAAATTCACCGCAGTTGAAAGGTCGAACATGAATAAAAGGCGACAGTTTGAGGAGACATGAACAGCCGTCGCCATTACTGTGCGGCCCCGGCGTTTCCCGAATGGGAATTATCCAGAGCAAAACTGCATGGCCTGGTACAATGGATCGCTTTAAAACCGAATCGACGATGATAATAACATACGTTCCGATCAACTCGTCGTCTGCGTGAATGGCTTCGAGATTGACGGCGATATGAAGGGCCTCTCGATTGTGTTGTCAGTTGTTTAGTGATTGCACAGAGCTGTACGGTCATTTCGGAGAATTGCTGCTTCAGCGCGTCTGGTTCCCTGTGCCAGCTAAGGCTCGACGACGCTTCTGGTAAGTGTACATGAGACACTGTGCGGCTTTGATAATTCTCGCATATCTCCTAATCGAGTATGGACAGTATTTTTCGGATATCGTCCGGAAGATTTTTGTGCCACAACTCACGCAGGATTGGTTCGTTCACCGTATGTTTGCTTTGAAGTTGTGTCATGTGACGGAGGAGTTGTGAAGGAGTTCTGTCACCCAACTCTAAGCCTGCCGGAAGCTTTCGCAGGTTCTGCTCATCGGTTGCTGCAGTTCGTCCGATGATCGCGACCTTTAAAGTGTCATGTGGGCTAACACTAGGTTGAGTGTAGATGAGGTCGGCAACTTCAGTAGCGACCTGCTCTGGGAGGTTGGCAACTATAAAATTATACGTTGACTTTCGTGAGCGTATCCGTCCAGAGTCAAAGATGGCTTCGACTTGAGCGAACCAAGGCCTAGGATCACGACTACCGAACTCGGGAAGTTTAACATAAACTGCATTTTCCACAGCAGTATGGTCTGGTGCAGAATCAGTCATGTTAAGGGAAAATGAAGTCGCCCACAAACAAAGGAACCGATTAGGCAATGAAGGAGAGAAAATATTTTTTGGGGAGCATGCAGAAAAGAAAAAGAAATCAACGAGGGCTCACCAATTATGTAGTGGAAACCAAGAAAGCAACCGACTATGTTACAAAATAATCTACAATAACTGTCTACGATAAATTCCACCACACTAATTTCGCTATATGCTTCGAGAAAGTTCCTGTTAAATAGCAAACAAATTCCAACGAATCCAGTTCCTTCAGTGTACTAAAATCCGCTGTTGCCACAGTCAACTCCCGGTAACAACGACACGTGCAGGCAGAAGCTAAGACGCGCGAGGACGAAGTGTGTATTCATTCAAACAATAGACAAGTAGTTTATATGTACAACGAACATAATAGGTATGAATAACAGTATATAACAAGAGAGCGAATGGATTAACAGTTTCTACATTCTATTCCCCTGTGTTTCTTAGCCCTTCAGCTGTCTGCGAAGTGTTAATAAAAAAGCTTGTGCAAGTTTCTGGTTGAAATTTGCGCAAGTCATCCAGATAGTCTTCGAATTTCGAGTACGTCAACTTGCATATTCTTTTAAAGGTCTCTCATCGTTCATCGCCATCCCAGGTAACACGACCGACTATCGAGTGACTAACGTTCTACACCTGTTCCACTGCTGCCATCGCTAAGGGGCCAAAATCTGCTGCTAATGCAGTAATTTCAGCGGTAATTGCTTGCCTCATACAAGGAAGGAACAACACTAAGATCTGTTCAGTTCCCATCACCGATGTGTTTGCGGATCAGGTTAAAAAAACAAAATTAAAAAAATAGCGGACCTAAACGCTGAAATGGCAAAAATACACAGTAAGTATGAAGAGCTTATCAACATTTTGTACCGGCCGAATCCGATAATTAGCATTCCAAATGCCCCGATTAGCACCCATCCTGAGACTACCACTTCCAGTCATGAAGATCCCGTAGCCACTGGAACGTTTATTGATACAATAGCTACTGAACCGCACAAACGGATACGCTGTGCAAGTAAGGTGGTTGTGTTTAACATGCCTGACAGAATACCTTTGCTCTCAGCGAAAAAAGTCCTGCTTAAGGCCAGTAGGTTGAAAGTCCAGGACTGTCACTGTCTAAGACTTCGGAAGAAGGTACAACAAAAATGTTGTCCACTGTTATTGCAGATCACAAGTGAACTTGTAGCAAATGAGTTTGTAAAAAATCAAGACCAAATTATACGTGCCACGAATTTTAAGTCGATAAAAGAGCCTGGTGACAAGACACCACTCCAACGGTAAATATTGCGAACCAATAATTCCCAAGTAAAAAAAGTCCGAGCAATAAAATCGACAACCTCATTGACTTGACCATTGATCTAGACTGTTCCACGACTTCCCTAGATCAGCAAGTCGTAACTGACAACGCTGTTACCATGTCTGTCCAGGAGGATACTGAAAAACAAGCCACGTCCAGATCTGTTGACGTTAGGCGCGGTCTAATATCTCCAGTAAAACCCACGGTCAGTGCCAAAACTACCTCTCCTATTCACCGACGATTCCCTCCACAAACCAAGACACTGACTGGAGTGAGTCCTGGACCTAAGATGCCCAAGGTTCTCCACAATGTTAGGGGCAATATCCAAAAGTTCGAGAACAAAGAGGAGGTTAAAAAAACCAATCCACCCTCTTCTTACTGTAGGCATTTCCCTCCATTATCTGGAGTGACTGTACACGCCAACTGCAGATCCAAAACGCCAGAACAGGCATCCAAACCAGCACTGAAACCTGTACGGTACCTACCAGAAAACAACGTTCTAGATTGCAACATAAGGGTAAATCGGGGGTATCTTATGAACGCTACTTATCTGGTTTTAAGAACCACATTTTAAGAGACAATGCTTCGCAGATGAAAATGAACAATTGGTCTTTTGCTGCCTTCAAGCCGACCCAAAACTATAACAGGTTTCCCGCTTTCCATGCATTACCCAATAGCTCCACAATACCCTATCCTTCTATCCAAAGCATGAATGCTACCGGTAACCACATTCCTAACGTATATGCCGCTCCAGGTACATCACCACCTGATTATATAACTGGCACAAATGTCTTCCAACCCAGTCCTTTTTTGGGGCACCGTCCGGCATTTCATCAACCACCACCTGGCCCCCCTTCCAATGTCCCACTCAGTCATCCTACCATAAAGACACCCTTCCAGCACTTTCTGTCGTGGAGTCAAACCTTTGCGACATCCACTCGAACATGAGTTGAAAGTTGATATATCCCTTAGACTGGACCTCTCTACATGATGTTTTGCAACCCGCTGCCCCATCTGTCATGCAGTTCTTTAGCAGCTTAAATGTTATGTCTGATAGAATCAATTTCATTAACTTATTACTCATAAACGTGAGGTCATTGATAAGTAAGATGCACATCTTTAGATCTTTTGCCTTCTTGTCTAATCCCCATATCATTCTCGTCACTGAGACGTGGTGCTCCCCTGATAATACAGACACACAACTAAGCCTCATGGGATATGATATATTTCGTGGGGATCGTCTAACAGGACGAGGCGGTGGATGTTTAATTTACCTGCAATAGCAATTTTCTGCAGCTACACTTGACGAGTCTATTCTTAATAACATCGATGACTCGTTGTGGTTAATGGTCTCTATAGGTTCTCGCGACCTACTTATTGGATGTATTTGCCGACCGCTTAATACTACTAGCAGTGACTTGACTGAAATCGTAAAGGTGATAATTCATGTAGCAAACATACCTTGGGAATACAAACCAGCAGGTGGTGACTTCAACATGCCAAATATCTCCTGGGCCTCATTCACAGCTCCTGCAAAGCAAGCTGATTTTCTTTCATGCATTCAACTGAATGGATGGAACCAACATGTCTTAGCGCCCGCCAGAAAGAAGCATATGTTGGATCTCATATTCACCACAGGTATCTCGTCCGTTGGAATGTGCGTTCTGGAACAATTTCCAAGAAGTGACCATAATATCGTCAAGTGTCAGTTTGACTCCAATACAGTTCTCAAACACACAGTTGTATTCTACAGTCCGATCAAGTACATCGATTAGAGTACCCACTGCCCCCTACTAAGATCCTTAAATTGGAATACGTTCTTTCTTGCATCAGACCCAAAGTAGCAACCGAGGAATTCATCAAACACTTCCATTTTTGTATCGATATTCTGGCCCCCACAAAGTCAAAATGCGTTGATTCGTATGTGCAAGGTAGAATCCTAACTGCAAAAGAGACTGGCAAACTTAAGTCACTTAAGGCGCCGCACAGAAGAACACTGGACTTCTCCCTAGTAATGCAAATGAGCAGGATGTTTGAACATATAGAATACAGAACGCAACTGTGTTATACGAACGAAGAAAAGCTTGCGCTTGGCAGTGAGCAAAGGAGCATGAGACTAATGCAACTGATGAGACGGAGAAATTCCATGAGGGATCCTCCTATAAAAGTTATAACTGTCAAAGATAATACGGTTGTCGATGACCCAGTTGAAATATGTGAACTCGAGCTCACATTTTGCTGCTGTGTTTAGCGTGGTTAGCACAGTATTACCCGTTATTCCGTTGAAAACAACAAAAGTTCTCTGCTATATTTCGATCGATATAAGAAGTATCCGCTCACAGCTGGCTACCGTTAAACCCACAATCCACCCTGGACCTGATGGTATCCCACCAGTCGTTATCAATCAAGAAGGTGGGGATGCACCCATCCTCTTACTAAATTTGTGCACGCTATCACTTCTATCCAGCACTTTTCCTCCCCAGTGGAAAAAGTCAATCATAATGCCCCGCTACAAAAGTGGCTCAAGACGGGAAATTAGTAACTATCTCCCAATTAACCACACACTAATCTGCTCAAGAATGACGTTCTCAGCAAACGAGTCGAACATTATCACCTCTGGTTGTCAAATACCCAATGGGTCTGTCTCACTAGATGGTCATCATATTGACACCGCCACATCCGTTCGAGATATGGGAATATGGTATTCAAACTCCTTCAATTTATCTGAACAAGTAGGCTTTCAGGCAGCAAAAACCAGAAAAACGATAGGCTGTATCAAAAAGACATTCAGTCTACCGAATGCGAGGCTGGCTGTTTACAAAATGTGCGCTCGACCTCAACTTGAGTATTGCACCTTCATTTATTGTCACCTACGCAAATCCGATAGGCCAGATTCAGAAAATCCCCAACGCTGATTTACCAAAAGCTTAATGGGATACTCATCCTCACTCACCTATAGTGAACGCTGTCAAACACTTGACATTGATCCACTTTGGTTACGGAGACTAAAGTTGAATTTTACACTTCTATATTAACTGATATACTCGGACGCCATCACCACAGCGTTCGCCGTTCATTTCAAACACAGCTCTTCATATGGTCTACGAAATAAGGGTTCCACTTTGCCAACCCTGTTAGCTCGCAAAAAGATAAGAGCCAACTTCTTCATTGTAAAATATTCCTATATTTGGAATACACTTCCGAATGAAATCAGAGCCAGTAACAGCATTCAGCATTTTATAAAATGTCTGGACAGCTTCCTTACATCATCAAACATAATGTCAATCTTCAAACTTGGTGTATCCTCTACTGGCCTCTTCCAATGTGGTCCAGATAACGTTTAGTTGTCAACAGGATAAACTTATGTACCCATCTTTACTATCAGAGTCCCATTTGAAATAGCTTGCCTGCAACTGTTTACTGTTTATCCACCGGTTACTCACACCCCATCTAGCATCTGGTTTTTTACACACTCACGAAACCACATCATTTTATTCATGTGCGTCACTTATATAAAGTTGTACTTAAACCAAAACCAAAACGAAAAAAGGACTATATCACATACACACTTTTCCACATATATATATGCCCGTTCGTAATAACCTGTTCATCTTGGTAATCAATCAGTCTATAAATAATGATAGCCGGCATTGACTGTTTACTTGGCCAACATACAAAAAATCTCCACAGAAAACTGTTCAAAAAATCTCCCTCGTTCACCTTATATAATCTAATTATAACCTCAGTTCACATCGTGCGTATTCTCCAATGCCTCAAACCCTCCCCATTAATCATTAGTACTGTGAAATATTTATTATACATTAAACATTGACCCTATAAAGCAAACTGACGTCAAAAATACATAATAAACCAATTGAAACCTCAATTCATATCGTGTTGTCTTTCCTGTCCCGTAACCTTTCTCGTTAACCACCTAGTAATCATTATGTGCTATGAAATATAAATTCTTGCTTAATCATTAACCCTAGGAAACAAAATGGCGTCAAAACTTCGGACGGAGTTTGAATTATCACGTGATAATCAGTCTGGAAGTAGCTGCTGGTTACCCAAATATCAGAGAATGCCATAACAATTATTTGCCTATATTATATGCTTCATTGGTAAAGCACAAAAATATTAATATCGCGTAATGATTCTGTCAAAAGTATAACATTTACATTAATCTTCATATCACATGTGATTACTTCACATTTTCCCATTTAAGACATGTCATTGCGCTCTTTTTCTTATTCTCACGAGCATCCATAATGCAAGGAATATTTTTGCGATGAATGGGCGCTCAAGCGATTAGCGAAATTTTCAACTTTATGACGTTTTCGGGCAATCGACGAGGTCCCGCGCTGGAGTCTGCCCAATTCTTCGCCGGATTTTGAAAATTTCCGTCCTCCATCGTCCAAACTGAATTATTTCAGCACTTTTCCGATCGAAGTTTCGTCAAATAACGGCGAAATCATTCGAAGATGCAATTGCACGTATTTCCCGGCGTGACCTTGAAATATTTGAAACGTCGTCTTTACTTAACGTTGTAAAAGATAAATTAATGCAACATATCATTTTTTGGACTAAATCTGTGGAACAGACGAACTATCTTCTTTCCTGGTGTGTACATCGAGCGTTGTAAACTTTGACTATTTTTCCTTTGATTACATCTTTTTTGTCAACAGATTTCATGTCTATTTCGTTAAATATCCATTTGTTGCTTTGTACCGCATGTAATTATCTGTCATGATCGCGCACACCCGAGCGTGTTTCTCACAAATGCGTTGAGAAAATATATATATTATTATTATCGAGTGACTGTCGACCGACTTACGAGTGACTATCGAGTACGATAACTGTGCATCTGGTAGTCACTCGTTAGTCTGTCGAATGGGAAATTTTTCTTAGTCTTTATTTGTATATGAATGGTTTTTGACGCTGCTCCCGCATCCCGTAGTTAACGAACAGGACCTACATGCTACCTTAATTCCCAAGATATCACGAAGGCTTATAACGTTGATATCACCATTTCGGGAAGTTGGTAAAAGATGAATTGGAACTAACGAAAAATTTATGCGAACATCAATAAATGTAAAACATTAATAACGAATCAGTCGTCCGTTGCACTTGCACTTGGTATTTTTTCTTTGGGTACTTTTTCTTCACATTTTGTACCCAACGTCGTACTTTTTCTTTGACAGCGGCTTGAGTCAATCCAGCGAACTGATGTTTCATAATGCTTTCTGTAACGTACGGAAGTCATTCAGTCAAGCAGCAACTTACCAACAAGTGTGGACGCAAACAGGGTTGATGCCAAAGGGAATCAATTATTGACTCCTCGCCAACTGACAATCGCGGCCAAGTCGTTCATCATGGTCGACTTCCTCAAGTTGCCGATGCAGTCGGTGACAGATCTGTCACCCAATTTGGACAGGTAGTTAACCTAAAGATAATGGTTACCAGCATCATATACGTCTCGCATTCCTCTAGCTTCTTGTTTAGTATCTGGATATCCTCTATCGTCTGCATAGGGAAACGGACGGGAAGCTTAGGAGATTTCGAATTGCTTTCTACTACATGTTGTAACCGTCATGCGTTCAGCTGCAGGCGCACAACGTGCATTTCCTCCTTCATGCCAACGGTATGTGTAATCACATTATCCACGGTGTTGGTAATTCGCGAAAGTTTGTCTGTTACGGTCAACATTAGGACTAGAGCAAATCACAGACGAGCAAGTTTTGTGCTTGCCTTCAATGTTATCTAATTCTTCGTGAAGGAATTTATGGAAACTTCGGAACTTCCTTTGTGATATACTGCTATGTTCCATGAGTATATGAAAATGAGCGGGTTATCATGGAATAGAATTACCTGCGTGACGATCGCCTTTGCTCGACTTAACCACAGGGGACGAGGGTTGAGGGAGTGGCGTCTTAATGAAGGAACTATATCACGATATGAAATTCTTTAGAAATTATTCCACCTAGTGGCAATAGGAGAAATTATCTTGTGAAGGTTTTCCACAAACGACAGGGGTAAACACCTTTCGTTAGACAATTCCACCGACATGTCCAACAGCGGTGGCGGTGGAGAGTAATCAATAATCACGGAATAATGTCTTTTCGCCGGAATGCTGTCCGATTCGTCTGTAAAAGCTGACCTCACAGCAGGTATTGTAAGTATATCGCATTGGGATTTGTGATAGACGTACATCTTACGCTTGCCTTGACGATCCATGGGAGCAGTGCCATCCGTCGATGGAACGTCAGATAGCTGCACAAAGAGGCCTTCATATCCACAAGCCGTCTCGAAGTTGTCTACAAAAATTACAAATCATAAATTATGCTTACCGGTGGTTCGATGCGTTTTGACCCTTTACAGCTTGCTGTCGCGTGGAGCAGACGCTCCTTCCAAAAGCAATCTGTTGTGTTACTTACTATTTACCTCAGGCCACAAAGTGGAACCAGGTTTGGTAATCCATAATTTGTGAGCATTACCGACAGTGTTGCCGTCAAACTCCACAACGTGAAACATCTGAAATGTTGAAGATGATTAAATGCGGTTAGGCTTTATAAACAGAAATACCGCTAAAAAGAACATTGGACGTGATATGTTTCATTTCACGATTAAAAAGTATGTACAATTGGGTAAAACATATATTGATCATTCAAAGGTAAGGGAAATCCCTTGCACTGAATCTGCTCGCGATCCACCCAAGTGCTGTCTACATACAGATGGGAACAAGCGTAGATGCTCAAGGCGGATGATGGTAGGCTGGTGTTGAAGAAGACAAAGTGGTTCGCAAACCTTTGAATGCAAATGTCTTTCCCCCTGATTGCTGTTATAATAGCTGGCATATTTCTAACTAATACAGCATTGTTTGGCTTTCTATCAGTGTACAGGGAATTTTGCAATATAAAGTGGGAAGCCTTCTTCGTTGCAACTCGTACGTTCGAGCATGCGGCGTCATCCAATATCGCGGTATTTACGGTCACGTCCGGTTGATACATTCTTTCCGTAATGCGACGGACAATCTGCGACGCAGGCAAATTCGGTGAGCGAACGGAACTTTGAAACCGATACATGTACGACTCAAAAGGGAATGCCGAATAGGAGTCAAGCGTACCATGCACTCGCATATCGGCACACAAGTGCCTCACACAGTGCAAATTAAACACCAACTCTGACCCACCGTTTATACCCGCAAACTGCGACAATGTTTTCCATAGCAGTGACTCCACAGAATCAACGTAGTGCTTATACCACTTCGCACTACACAATATGTAGACGGAAATGGGGAAATTAATAAAATTCTCATAACCCTTCTCATCTATGAGACCTTTCAGTGCAACCGGCTCAACGTACAATAGGAACTGCCGGAATTCCGTTGCCTACCATCGTTCATAGTACACGACCGTACGACATTTCCGAGAAAAGCCAGCAGGCATTTGTGAGCGGACGAGGCCAATTCGGTTATTTATCTCCTTAATGGCGTTCGAACCAACACGGATGTTCCATTGTAGCGGTCCCGATCTCCACAGTGCGATGAGTCTCTTCATGAGCCCCAAACAGATCATGTGCATGTAATCCAAAGGGCAACGAAATCATGTCTATGTTGAGCAATTCAAGGGGCGAATCACCAACACGGTGTTCGGACTGTCGTCTGCACCTAAAATCCGTATCATTCCGCAACTTGTAATCTACGTTTGGACAAACCATTTTTTGTCAACATACACGTCGCAGGCGGTGCACTTCCCACAAGCGTAATATCCCGCGTGGTTCTTCACTTGCATGAAAAACGCCCTAGCGGGTGCATCACCAATGACACAATCCAGCACTACATCAACATGGATATTGTAGTTCGACAGCATAACACCCTCCCTCAAAACAGTCTTCAAATCAGCGACAACGTCAGCAAGATATTGGTGCACATTTCCAGGTTTGCCCTCACCGCTAAATATTCCGATGACAAACACTGGCGTCTTAGGCACAACCAGTCGCACTAAAATGGGCTACAGCCGCTGACGAGAGCTCTTGAACAAAGTAACTCCATCGATATGCAGCTGCATATGGACGCACTTCAGCCGTTCATCCCATCGTCCTCTGACCGCCTGTCCAATGGACTCCTTCACACCAAAATGAATATAGTCGCCTCCTTTAACTACCCTATTGTCACACACACGCGGTGTTCCCAGTAGTGTTCGGGCATCCATCGGAAACTCAGGCAACAACTGTTTGAACTTGCGAAGCATGACGCTGGTCGCCTTCAGCGATAAGTTTGCTTCAAAGGCCACCTCCAACGCAATCATTGTTGCAGTCTTTTTTAATGTGCTCACGGTCGCCAGTGAGTGATCTGATTAAGGACTTTATTTTCAAACAGTATACCTCACCTCCATACACATCTTCGTCATTTCTATTATCCCGCTGCGTAGCACGCTCCTCATAGGCTACAATGCAGCTGCTGGACGTGCAAGGCATGGTTGAACTGGTTGCGTAGTCTTTATAGACGGCTTCAACGGTACGTGGGTTAATGTCCTCAGTGTATTCTGTTGAAAAGAAGCAATAAAGTTCGAAATTACGAATTTACCAGTGCTATCCGACAAGACCTCATCCACTGACAGATTACTGCTACTAGTACCAGCCCCTTCCTCTCCGGAACCATGTCAACTACATTCTCCATACCTAGCTTGATGACACGATCAACATTCGAACGAGAGAAACCACGAGGCTTGTCACACGACGAACAGCCGTCTTGCACGCCAAGTAAACGTCAAAATGGCCGTTCAAACGGAAACTCCCGCGTCAAATTTTACCGCATGTTAATGCGTTTAAACAAACATTTTCTAACAAGCAAGCACGCTTTTAGTAAGGCAGGTAGATGGTATTTTGTTTTTTATCATTTAAACAGCAAATGGTTGCGTCATACTTTATGTAATGCAGAAAAAGTCAAGTGACTAACGTAAGACACTCGATAGACTGTCGACAGACTATTGACCGACTATAGTAATTCAGCATCCCTAATAGCATACTTATAAGTGTGCGTTCTTCCGTCGTGAAAATATCGATATTTTCACGACGGAAGAACGCAGGCTCAATTAGATTTCTTCGGCAGTTCCAATCTACCTGAAAATCCGCTTAAGGCGAGTGGGTTATCGGCTGTAGAGTGTACATAGGCTGACGTGGGACGCCCTGGCTTCTTATTAGCCAGTGCGTGGTATAAATTGGAGTGTACTTGCGGTGGCCATCAGATAACCGGTTATCGCGCAATATGTCGTAATTGGTGGACCTTAGCGAAGTTTTTCGTGCTCACTTTCCGGAGGGTTTCCGTTGTGACGCCTTCGCGGAATTAGATAAGCGGTTGCGAATGTTTCAAAGGGAAACTGGGGCAAGTTATGCTCGAAGAAATTGTGTAACACGTGCCCAGTCCTTCCGGAATTCTGGGAAAGAAATTCCGGAATGTGCAATGTACAAGCAGTGTTACCTTTTTTGTGTGCACTGCGCAAGAAAAAGCAGACAGACTGAAGATGTGAATCATAGGTGAGTTTGTCGTGTGTTGTCCTTACTATTGCAGTGGAGTTGAGCGATCGTAACATACTACTCAAACAGCTGCTATTCAGTAGTAGGATCGGA
>JTDE01006693.1:8320-26226 GCA_014338405.1 Paragonimus skrjabini miyazakii | reverse complement strand
ACAGCGTTTGCCTTTTTTTCTTCTTCGTGGTTATGTGGCAGTTAAGCATCAGTGTGAACCACTGGTGTATTGCCGTCTATGATGATGATGATGATAATGAATGGATGTATGGATAGGTGATGATGAACGGTTACTGGGTTGCTGTATTACCTGGTCAGACTCAGTTACTTTTATCTCATTACGATTACAAAAGGGGTCTAGATAGGAACATCAGTAACAAAACTCCATGTATGACCTCATGTAATCAACATTCTGTTCTTCACATTTTGTAAGTTAGTAACCGGATTAAAATCGATAGTTAAACTCTGCAAGATTGCTTTGTGGTTTCTCTTTTTTGCTTCTTTGCCTAATCTCCCAACACAGACAGCTCAACCAATCAGTAAAATGCGTGAGCGCTACCGAGCCCTGTGTGCCGTTATCTAGTCGAACGCCTTCAGTTACACGCTGAACCAGTAGTTCTTGTTAGGGTGACGGGCATGGCATACAGTTCTTAATTTACTAGTCACACATGTGTTTCTGGGAGCACTGACAGACTTTTCAAGCTTATTTGTATTACTAATCCAGGTCCTCCGTCTGTCGATAAATACATCAACGAGGTAGGTGGCGCTGTCACTCATAGTAAGCCCAAAATGTTTCAGCACCGACCTCATGCTTACATTGTGCTCCAGCCACAAGCTTGTGGTGTAGTGCCCTGGTTGGTATTTTTAATACCGTTCATGAAAGCTGGGATATGAGGTTGCACTTCGGCTCCCAAGCGCAGTATGACCGTTGGTCCAGCTGACCTCATGCCGACAGTTCACAAAGGATGTTGAGACATTAATAGGGTCTTCGTTTCAGCTGTTTCAGTTAGTGTGGACTTAGGAAAACATTCCTGTGCTAGATTTGCCCGATAATGGTCCCTATATTCGGGAGACGTGTCAAATGTAATCGCGAGAACCATAGATGGATTAATTTAACCCAAGCGATAACTAGGATCCTGACATTCATTATACATCGTCGACTGACTATAGTTCAGAAAACACACATCAGAGAAAAGCAAGCAGCGTTTCGTGCTGGAGGAGGGTGTGTTGATCACCCACTCATTCTTCATCAGTCTGACGTGGCATTTTTCTCGGTTGCAAAGGTTCATCCAATTCAGTTTATTGATCCACACTTTTGGAGTCGCTCAATCGCGGGAGTGTGCCGGCCTAGTGTGTAAACATACTGTCGCCATTTTCCCACATTTCGGTTCAGGCCACGGTCTACTGTGAACTATCTGACGGGTTCAGCACCGACAATGGCGTATGTCAAGGCCGTCCAACTTTACCATTTTTGTTCACTTTCATCATTGACAAAATAATGAGAGACGGTCTGCATCACTCACAAAGGAACGGCATGGACCTCCTGCCTGAGATCTTGACTATGCTGATGACAAGATGCTGTCTTGTCATTTTGAAAAAACACGAACAATGTCTTGCTAAGTATTTTGAAATGCTGTTTGCGACTTCAAAGTGCAACGCTTCTGCAAGACTGCTATGATTGCGCAGATTCAAAGGTGGGTATTGAAGTTACGGGAGTTATTGACATTGGAACGTATGATGTTGCATTAGCAGCGGTGAAGGTATAATTAATAAAAAAGAGGCAACGAAGAGAAAGGGAATATTTGTTGTGACTACCAAGCGGGCTCATTCCCCTTGTCAGTGGTCGATCAGGTGTTTAGGCCGTGCACTAATTAGGCCACCTGGTCGTCTACCATACTACGCACTTTTTGACGACTCCGTGGGTGACCAGCAGAAGATATGAGGTGGACAGATAATGTCTTGTCGTAGAGAATTGCACTCAGCTACTAAGGGCTTAGCTACTCTAGATGGGGGTCGTCTCTTGGGGTGTTTCTCTTAGCGATTCACACAGTCGGCGGTAGGGAGCTTTGGATAAAGGGATTGTTAACTGGGCTTAGCGTCGTGAATGTTACCGCTGTTTGACTTGATTTTCTGTAAAGTAAGTGCGATTAATGACATGAAACAGTGAAAGTCGTGGGAAAAATATATTGCTGTTCACGCTTTATTATTGCTTGTGACCCGGTTGTCTGTTCACAGGGTATAGACATCTTGCTATTGTGTTTAATTTCAGACGATTGTTTTTTTGCGATTGGCTTCTTCATTTCCCTTTTTCTTCTATGACTTGCATTTCACTGCATGGTTGTATAACAGTTAAACGTCAGTGCTACCAGTCGTTCACAAAGGCCCTTAACCTGACCAGAGGGTATTGTGGCCCGGGCCGCCACCCACCACTATAACGAAGTAGAATATCCTAGAAATGAAAACGGTACTAACAAGGCTAAAAAATAATGGACTAAGTGGAGGAACTAGAGATGCTGTGGATATAAGTGCGCCATTAGCTACGGCACACTGTCATTTCGGGTGGCATTTATAACCAGCGATTTGAGTGGCCACGAGGACTCCAGCCGGACAGGGGATAACTGACCACTTTTCTCAATGGAATTGTCGGTTTTCATACTTCGTGACCACGTTGTTACTTGACCACTATGCATTTTAAGCCAGCCGTCTCAGTTGATAATGCTCTGTGCGGTAAACGCTCAGCTAGCGTGCACAGCACGCGATCAAACCATCGCAGGCCATGCAGCTGATCGCGCATATCAAGCGTTCCAGAATACGCGCCGGCAAACGACCATCATGAATGAACGAATTATCGACTGCAATATGCGAGAGCAAAGGCAGGTACTATGAACTAACGTTGAATTGGACATCCATGGCTGGTCTCATTAATTCCACAACCAACGGAAACCCACATTATGGATATAGCTCTGGCTGCTCTGCAGAGACCTTCATCTACTCCGTTCTAAACTGGGACAGGAACCAGTTGAGTTGCCAGATTTCCCTCTAGAAGTGTTTACTGTTGGGCGGCATACTGTGTCATGTGTGTGCTAATTATCGCGCGCTCAAATCTTATAAACGGCAGCCTTGATAATCCGTGGTCGAAGCCATGCCGTATGATTGATATTTGACGTCGATGCCGTTAGGCTACTCTGGCCACGGCGTCCGTTGGTTTGTTGGGCTAATGTTATGAGGAATCGAGTCACATTCATTTCCATTCGCAGGCTTCCATCGTGGATTCTAGTTGAGATACAGCAGAATAATCACTTTTGGGGAATATAATGCTAAGGCCAGGTTGGTCTGCCTACCTATCTGTTTTGTGGTTTGAGCGATAAAGTTACGTACGTCAGTTTGCACTCTAGGCTCGTAGTACACACTAAGGAAACCAGAAATTGGTTGGTAGGAGATAGAGTAATTGCTCGATAGTGCTAGTAAGGTTGGTTATTTATTTTAGAATGTGTTTGTGAATTGATAGACACCCGTTTTTGAAAGCGTGGGATTTCATTTAGTAAACGTAGTCAGAAAGAATTGGTGGTAGCATGTTTTTTACTTATCCGCCCTGCTAGTTCAACAAGTAGCCACCAAACTGATGCAATAGGAGACTGAGATTCTTCGGTAAAACATGTTTGTGCGTGGTTTGGGACACTGTTGTGATGTGTACTCAATGGTGGTGCTCTCAGCGGGAGTTTGAATGCAAGGTGTCGAGTAAGTGACTGTTGGTGTGAGCTCGGGTCGCTTCTTTCGGGATAAGGAGCCAGTTTTATTCTGTTCGTTGATCTGAAGGACTAGGAAAGTAGTTACCATTGGTCAACAGCAGCAGTGCCTCTGTGATGGTCATTTTCCCACTGTGAGCGACTATATGGGTTCAGCCATCCCTGTCCCGCCTTTTCGTCATCGAGATGAGTAGATTCACACACCTCGAGGCTTAGGTTAGTTGGGATGGACAGCGGTAAGTGACTACCCAGCTAGATTGATCAATCAGGCTGCCTACATAGTGTGGCATAAGGAACGTCCCTTTCTGTTATCAATAGATCAAAGACAATATGTCGGCCAGCTGCGAGATTTTTCGCACAAGCAGTTGGTCTTTGAGATAACGGGCCCAATCGTCTGCTCGTGCCTTAATAATCGGTGGAATTTAAGTGAAGTATTTCTTCAGGGGCTCACGTCGTCGTCGATTCGATGGATAGCCATGTACAAATGTAGTCCCCATTCTTGTAAAAGTGGATGTTGAATGCTGGTTTCACAGACAATTTTAGCAATCCTACAACTACCAGAAGGATTTCTTTTTCACTTTCATCTCTTACTTCGAACACACTGGTCATTATTAGGTCTTATTGCTTTTCGTCAAATCTGTATCATTGTATAGCATGCAGTCTGCACAACAAGCAAATCGAAAACCGATGACGTTTAGAGGTACACTTGATTTAACACCGGTGTCTTCTTGAATACCACGTTCAACTACAAACAAATAGCAGTCTATGGCCCTACTTTTCAACACAGAAGCCCTGATGAAAGCGCAGGCGGTGTGAAAAGCGCGCAACTTCATCTTTAAAAATGGTTTGATCGTCCATTAGATATGCCAACTAATCGTCTACCACCTTGTGCACTCTGCCCATGCCACAACCGATTGGTATAATTGTTACGACCCCACCTGATAGAGAAAGACAAGAACAATGCAAAGACCACGAGCAGTATCTCTATCACGAACGAATGCAACGGTATCGCAAAGCGGTACGAAAGTGAGAGCTCAAGTATCGGAACGCAACTCTCGCAACTTAGAACCCGCCCCCCCAACAAGTAAGAAAAAAGACGGCCTTCAAACGACCTTCATTTAGTGCTCAGCCCGAAGGCAAATTTATGATTTACAGCAACTGTATTTATAGGTTTGGGTCAGCCCTAGGCCTAGGCCTAGGTCACCGAATGGACCAGTCAGAGGCGAGCGTAACTTCTCGGATTTTCGAGAATTCTGGCGGGCGTTCAAATTCCCAGAAAATGAAGAAATCCATTTTCCTTGCAAACAGTGCGAATTTTTGGGGTGTCTTTTCCCAACAATAATGTGTGACGTAAACGGTTGAGGGGAGCAATGAAGGTCACCAAAAATAAAGTAGACGATAATTTTTGATAATCATCCTCAAACCGATACTCCACAACTGGTTTCATTTTTGTTAGGTCTCACTAGGTAGAGTTAATCTGACTGGGGGATGGGATCAGAATCCTTTCGCTTGACGAGCCAAAGCTTTTATCCGCTCGGTCACTAGTTCTGTGAAAATTTTTGCGCTGGTTTTCGTGACTGGAGCTGCCGTGACTCACTTGATCTATGGTTATACGTTAGGAAAGATACCGGGTAAGCAACTTCAACGCCCAGAACGCTCTGGTTGTTTAACTGTGTTGTCTATACACTAGGAGTCAATAAAACAAAGTAGCGATCATCTTAAGCCGTACTGCCGATACGGTGTACTTTCATCTGTAATTCGGTTGGTTTGCATGATGGGTGCATCTGATGTTGGTGTTTTTTTTACCCTGGATTTCAAAAGTCAGTTCTCCTCTCTGTTTTTTGTTTCTAGACCGGTTTTTTCTCACGATTATGTAATACTTAAACATTAGTGGCGACCAGTTTTTCTTACTGTTAATGACGCATGACGAGGCAGGCAGTGTGTTTTTATTCTCAGTTGAATTAAATGCCTCTTAGTGACCCAAAGTCAAATTTACTTAACCACTAGATTCTTTACCACAGGTTCAAGGTTTCACACATTGTTGTGTTAGTTTGAGTGGCTTTTCCAGTATCTGCATTCGTTGAGTCACAATTAGCGTGGCCGTTTGTTTGCTCCTTCGAATTCTGTTTCACGAAGCATCTTACTAGCAACAAAATAACATTTTGGTTGAGCGGTGAGTTTACTGATTCTGTGTTCTGTTAAGAGATGCTACCTGCCAGGTTTGTTGTCAGCTGGAAACTTAGGACAAAGTTACTTTCCGTAGTTATTGCCATATGTGTTTTGTACCCCACTTTTACATCCCTTTGTTATTATGACATCGCTCATCATCCTAATTAAAAACAGCAGCTTGAGTGAAGTGGAAGTCCTTCGAATCATATTAGTTTCGCATGAGCAGCGTGTTTCCTGTTCTTTTATCTATTCAGGGTCATCAAAAAGAGGGTTATGGATTGTCGTGGAACGCTTCCATGCACGGACACTTGCTTTCCGCCTCTGACGACCAAACCATTTGTTTATGGGATATAAATGCTTCATCCTTGGACGGGAGATGTTTGGAAGCAATGGCGATTTTCACTGGACATCATTCAGTGGTCGAAGACGTCGCTTGGCATCTATTTCATGGATATATTTTCGGTTCCGTAGCGGATGATAATAAGCTTATGGTGTGGGATACGAGAACTTCTAATCGCAGTAAGCCACAACATCAAGTGGATGCGCACACTGCAGAAGTGAATTGTCTAGCCTTCAACCCTTTTTCTGAGTTTATTATTGCTACAGGCAGTGCGGACAAAGTGAGTATAATACAAGAAAAATTTATTGCATTGCGTTTTCATTCTTGGGGATTGTATTTTATAAATTCGGCTGTGTCGTTGACGGTTGATCTAGATTTATTACCGTTCTGTATGCAGTTTTTCACGCCACAGTTCGTCAGCGTTGATAACATTGCATCATAGATGTTTATGCTTAACAATTACAGCACAATGAAAAAAGCTTTATTTTCTAAACAGCAGAGGAGGTCCAGATTTTGTTGTCATCCTTATCACACAAGCTAAGACGACGTCAGACTGTGATATTTTTGAAGCCTTTTCTTTTTACGGACTCGACAACCTTCAGCAATCAGAGTGTAAACTTTACCATTACATTCTTCGTACTTTTCTTCGTACATCCGATAAGGCATATTTTTTTTATATTCTAGACCGTGGCATTATGGGATCTACGGAATCTCAGGCTTAAATTACATTCCTTCGAATCTCACCGGGACGAAATTTTCCAGGTAGTGCAGTGTAAACAGTTTCTTTTATCGGATAACAAATTCGTGAAAATGTGTCTGCTTGCGTATACCAGTTGGTTTGCTCAATATACATCTTAATATTTACTTAAAGGTATTCATATTGCCTACCTGAAATGGCTTTTATCCTTTTTGCTGCCGCAAAATGCAATTCAGTAACCTCAAATAGAGACCCGTAACGGACTTCTAAAAAGTAGAAACGTGTGAACGTGAATATCAGGTTTATGAATTAATTGCATTGTGGATTAACGTAGTATTTTTGGGCAGACGGACTGACAAGTAAGTTAGGCCAGGCGAAGGGCGAATGAACACCACACTCATATTAGTGGTATTCATTCACATGCGAGCATGCTTGGTGAGGCTTTGTTCGATACTGTCACATTCTTCCACATATTAGAACTATATTTTTTGAATTTAAGGCGCATCACCGGTCTGTTTTCTAGTTTCAAACAGCACGGAATTATGTAGTGTCAGTTGATTTGTTTATGATGATCCTTCATGGGAAGTGTGTTTGTGTTAATACTCGAACTGCTTCTAATACTGTATGAACGGGAAGACCATGGATGGGATCGTCCTGCCTCTAGGCCAAACGTTCATCAAAGCCTTCATTGTTGGTTGTGTGCGAAGATGTTACAAGTCTATCTCAATTACCAGACTCTGTCCTGTAGAAAATTCATAAAACCCGGGTCGTAATTATGGAAAATCCGCCAGTACGTTTCTCAATCGTGCCTCCTTTTTTCTTGTTCTTCCGCCTTATATAGGGGTTCAGAATAGTGGTTAAGATAACCTCGTTCGAAGACCACCTTGTTGGGGCGTTTATTGGTAGTGTCGGTTGTTCTGTGATGGGCTAAATTACCGGCTTACTTTGATTCCGTGGTTCATTCAATCATAACGTCCGTAAGCTTGATCGAAAATACTGTGGCTCAGACCACCGTTCTCCGTAACAGTGATGTAGTATGATTTAGAAGAGATTTACAAATAGGTTAAAGATAAAACGACACTAGGCGAAAAAACCACAAATGGTGTGAATGCAGGCACTCCATTCACTACTGTACTACTGGTATAATCGGCGATCTGAATAATCATGAGGGCCTCAACATTGTGTACAACACCTACCCACTTTAGTCGACGGAACAGTCGGGAGCTTCATATTTTGTGGCCCACCACGTGGTTTACCCAGTCGTTGGTGATCTCATTAAATAATGTTCTGTGTGGTAAATGCTCAACTGACGTGCGGATCGTGTGACCTAGCCATCGAGTGTTACGCACCTCGATTGGTTGACTCATCGGCCGTATATCTCGGACGTTCCGACCACATTACTCCTACGATCATCCCACTTGATAAGGGCTAATTGGCGGAGACATCAATGATACGTTCTTCCGATAGTCGTATAGCCGACATCAAGTGTCAGAACTAAATCAAGTCGCTGGAAACGTGGTACTATTAACATAAACAGTATGATCAAGTACAGAAACAAACTCCAATTTGTTTGCGTTCGTAAGATTGGCCGCAGTAGGTCGTCAAGGGTCCAAATGTGCGACAACTGCAAGCACAGGCGACCGACAGGCAAGGACGAACCTGTGAAATGCAATCGGATCGGTATGGTTTGTGACTAAGTACCCGGCCTTCGAGCAGGCCGATTAGTTGACATTGTCACGGTGGCGTGTAAGAGGGCCGTATTCACAAGATCGATGAGCGAGCAGTTGACAAACGGCAACGGATTTGTAGCAGGTGGGTGGAAGTTAATGACTGGGAGGAGGGGGCGAACTGGGGAATTTGTACTTTTGGATGCTGGTCGTCGGAATAACAGTGACAAACAATTAGTTACGCAGGGTCACAAGTTGGAGCGAGGCGGGATCAGTCGAGGGGAATTTTGATCCCAAAATTAGCCCTACAACGATGGTCAAACGCAGCAAGTCTGTTGATGTCTTCGTCGTGATGATGTTTCTGAACCGTGGTGCAAAAGTGAATACTCATGTGTAATATATCCATCCTGACGACAACCGGACGTCTTCTTGGTGCCACTTATGAAGCGAGTTGACCAAGGCAACATGTATGTTTGCTGTCTTCGATATTTGATTAAAAGTGCTATGCTTTGATGAGGTAACGCTGCCCAAGTGTGCGAAACTGTTCACTACATCTTGCGGATTGCGTGCAGTAAAAAACTGGTAAAACTGCCGTTGTTTCAAAGCAGCATTTTACACTCTGAGGCCGGGAGGTGCATTACCTACGAGCCACTTCGGTCTATCATCCTGATCAACATGGTCTGCATGTCTTTGGCGGTTTATATGTGTGCCTAAACAAGTCAGAGTCATTCTCACACTTCATGTCAATCCTCCTAGCCCCAGAAAGAAGCCCAACACTTCCGGCACGTCTTCCGGAATGTCTTCCGTGAAAAAAGTTGAACGAGAACAAGGAGACCGAACACTGTTGGCGAACGCCACTATGAGCGATGAACATCTGATACTGTTGGTCATAAATTAACACCCTGCTGACACAGTGGACATATAATGATCTTAAAAGACTGATGTATTTCCCTTAACTTCCTTCGTTAAGAAGGCGATTTCAAAGAACCTTAAGAACATCTGAATCGAAGGCAACCCTTATGTCCGAAAAGAGTATGACTTTGGGTGTCTGTAAGATGGCCGATGCACCAAGCTTCACCGCAAAGTAAAAAAATTATTGCATTCCCGACCGGATCGGAATCCTGCCTCTTAGTCGCGCGTCTGACTTCCTAGATTTAGTGAAGCGATTTGATATAAGGCCAGTAAGTATCTTGGACTTAATGAGCACCAGGTTGATGCCTATGTAGATGTCACAGACTTCGGGTCCCTTTCTTAAAAGTGGGAATTACTCTTGCTAGGCCTCAGTCGCGAGCTATCTTTTCAATCTCCCAAATTGTCTGAAGGAGTTTCGTTACCTCCGTTGTTAAATCCTCATAGCTTTTGAAAAGCGAAAAAGAGTGCAGATCCTACTCAGGAGACTTATCACACTGCAATAATCTAAGCTCCAGGACAACTGCTTCGGACAGAGAACTTTCTGGAAAACAGTCGCTGGCCTTTCGGGTTCCGTCGTCCGTATGGTCCGGTTGAGGTTAGCTGAATGGTCACTCAGTCGCTTCAACCTACCTATTAAATCGACACGATTGGCTGATGATGAGACCTTTTTCACGTATGGTTTCCCTTACATCGATTCGATGGCCAGTACAACTACGAATCATGGAAAATAGTTTTCTGCTGTTCCAAGAAAAAAATGCTGGCACCGTGTATTTCGATTTTTCGACCAAGTGGTGCTCGTTCTTTGCGCAAAGTTTTAACCAGCTTGCATTCACGTTCTCGGATTTCGTCATCGTATTCAGAGCCGACGTTTGTTTTTAAGGTTTATTGGCGCGACGGATATTCAGTTCTGTCCCAACTGCACAGTTCTCTCGAAATCTTCTTCTTCACAACAAGCTGTCATAGCTGCTGCGACTTTTTCCCAATGTCCGTTACGTTCACTCGCTTGAACTGTTCACCAACACTTGGCAAGCCTTCCTTACATGCTTTTTTCGGATGCCATTTAATTATTCTACGTTTACGAGTTTATGGCCTTTGAGCAAAACAAAACAGACACGCACAACAGCAGTGATCCAGTTAATTGCTCCAAAATGCGCGGTTCTTTTTAAGAGTTGCGGCACCTATAACTATCTGCAGTATGATCGATTTTTGTTCATGGCTGACAAGTACCGGGAGGTCTCCATGTAACACAGTGCCTTTGTATGTGTTTGAGTGCGGCACTCGAAATATTGAGACCGTGAGATACGCACAGCTGCAGCAGTCTCGCCGTTGTCTGTGCGTTGTGTTCGGACACCAAACGCCTCCCAGCCGCTTCTCTAGAGGAAGACGATCAAACTGAGCATCAAAATTATCGGTTACTATGATGACGTCACAGCGTATAGTTTGCTTTAGAAGGTCAACGAGGGCGTCTTAGAGCGTACGCCAATGCGATAGATATACAACATTTCTTTGATTCGATTTGACAGACCTTAAACGATGTATTGAGACTGGCAGCACATAGGCGACTGTTCACTGGGATTCACTCGAGCAAACACTGTTCTGCTTTGGATCTCAGTGCGATTCCCACTCCAACTTGATTACGAGATTCAGCCCCGACATCACCAGAGACCCTAAGAGAGAAACGCTTGGATTGACAGTTGTTTAGAGGTGAACTCAGGTGTATAGCGATGCTAGTCTCCGAAGCACAACACACATCGGGTTGCAAATCTGAGGAAGTGCTTGCTTATGCAGTTTACTGAACAACTCCTCAGAGAGTGCAGACCTGGAAAGCGCTAGTGTTTGTCAGTTGTCCTGGCTTTAGAAAGCTGCCATCCTAGGGTTTGGGAAGCAAAATAGGATAAATTAATAATGGTTAAATAATGTCACTGTCCTTAGAGCATTAACTTCTGATACCTCCTGGTTGTTTAATCCTTGGAAGAGATATTATACTGATTTCCCACTCAAAAGTTTGAATTGCGTGACCACAGGAGATCGGCTTTTCTCGGAAGAGAATCTATCCGGAACCAGTGACTCGAGAGTCTGATTCACTTGGCAGTGAAAGATTTGCTTGACCCGAGGGCAAAGTGAGTAGGACATTCATATCTGATTATGATCTTTGCTACTCGCAGTACGTCAAACGTTTAAGTAATGTTTTACTTTTTTTTGGTCGTATTAAATAATACGTCGGCTGTTGCGCTCACACTTTGGGCGATTGAAGTGGTTTGTTCCAGTATACCTTTTATAAGACCCTTTCTCACTCTCCTTAAGATAGCAGTCCCGCAGCTTTAAGGAATCAGTTTTGCTTTGTGCTCAGAAGATCGTGCCTCACTGCCTAAGTACATTTGCGTGATCTGTAGTACGACATGAAATCCTGCGGGTACAACTGCTTTTCGGCCGATTGCTGCTCTGCTTGGCATGGCTGTATCCGGCAGGATTGAATTACTAGTCAGCAGAGTCCTAATCAGTGCAGTACACGAGCTTGGTCACTGCGTCAAGATAGCGGAGCAGGTTAAGTCTAATGGGCTAGGGGCTAGCTTTTTTCATTTACTGCTTGATGATGGACGATAAGTGTCGCTTACGTGCGTTGTTCTGTACCAGTTCTGGTACACCGCTACTCACCCGCTGCCTTGCGGTATAGGCTTTTCAGCCAAAGGCTTTGGTTGAGAACCCTAATCGCTCTCCTGTCTAGGTCTGGGCCTCCTGGTAGAATCTCAGCCCACACACAACCATGAATAATCACACCAGTAATTCCATACTGCATCGGCCGTCTCGCAGTATAACCCGGATCGCCCTATCTAATGCACATGGCAGGGTCGATAGGCGAAAACATGCTACTACTGACCCCTCCCCATTGTTGTATCAAATTTAGTTCTCAGGCCCCTCCCGACCTCCATTACTGATAGTTAATCTACGGGTACCATAAGATGTTTAGCTAACCGTTGTAGCACTGAGCCTGTAAATCCTGTCTCTTACCCTTCAGCTTCAAGCTTCCCTCGTCCCGTGCTTAGATCTAGAGTACGAATCAATATAGGTGGCTTCAACGTTCGCACTCTAAAACAGATAGGTCAATAGGCCGCTCTTGCACGAACGTTAGACTCGTTGAATGTCGATGTCTGCTGTATCTCGGAAACTAGATTCCAGGACAGTAGTCAACGTATGGAACTAACAGCGCCCGCATTGTCCATCCGATATTGGTTATGCACTTCAGGCGACTCCACAACCGCTGTTACAGGTCAGGCTGGAGTAGGTATAGTCCTTAGCTCGACGGCCGCAGCCTCACTGATAGATTGGATTCCTGTTAACAGTAGATTTAGTGCTGTCCGCTTGGCAGGTTCTCCTAAGACCAGCTCCGGACGCAAAACCATCGGGAATTTTTTCACTGCTTACGCTCCAGCCGGTTGCAGTGATACCGGCGTCAAGGACGCCTTTTATTCGGATCTGGTAGCTCTCCTTCGGTTCGCACATGGTTCTGATCTAGTCATTCTGGCCAGAGATATGAACCCCCAGGTCGACCGTCTTGATGAGGCCTAGTCTTGTTTAGATGGCGGGTTTGTGATAGCATCACATCACTCGGGTAATGGCGGGTGAATGCTGCAGCTGTGCGCTGAGCATAAGCTATTTTTAGCCAGCACTAGTTTTGGGCATCGTGCACGTCATTGTTATACTTGGTGCCCACCGACTCAGGCCTGATTTCAGATAACCACATAGCTGTTAGCTATAAGTGTCGTGGTTCGATTTAGGACTCAATCTTATTGGAGCACATACTTGGATTCGAATCATTTGTTAGTACGTTGTCGTTTCGTTCTTACTTTTGCTGGGTAACGACCCCATCGACAGCAAAAATTAGCTGTTGAGAAACTGGTTGCGCTGTCGGTAAAGCATAATACTGAGTTAGCTTAGAAAGCTGCCTTAGTAGTTCTCACTCCGAAGATCCTAATAGCTGCCTGACCGAGATCTCACAGGCAATTTATGAAGCAGATACTGTAGCATGCGGCTCAGGGGTTCGTTGGTCGAACAAACATTGGGTCTGGGAGAAATCCCTGGAGTTGAAGCTAGTAGAAGCTAGATGGAACATTCCTCCGGGCAGTTCATATAACAAGTCTAGGAGAGATATCCGTAGGAAGCCGAAACGTGACTTAAAGGCTAATCGTGAGGTTTGGTTAATGGAGACAGTTCAGGAAATGGGAACCGCTTTGGCTTCACCGAACACCGACAAACTCTTTAGGCTTATCCGTGCTACTGGTCCCAGGCGACCGTCTGTCAGTGAAGCTATCAGCGAGGCAGGTGGCACACTCATCCACAGTACATTCAGAAGGTTAGGGCGGAGGGCGGAACACTGAGAGTCAATTTAACTGACTTCCTGCTTCTACTATTACCGCCATAAAGTGCAATTTAGCACCCTGGTCGGTAGATTTGCAACCACCCACTGAGAGTGAGATCCTCAATTGTATTTCGACTGTCAAACGTAATAGGGATGCTGATCCAGATGATCTCGTGCCTGCAGTTTTCAAAGAAGGTGGGAAGGCATTAGTAGAGGCCCTGACTCAGTTGTGGACGACGGAGACCATCCCTCTGTGTTGGCGTCATTTGTTAATAGTTATCATAATCAAGAAGGCAGTGCGGGGCTCTTGCGAATATCATAGGGGAATTATTTTGACTGCAGTCATGACTAATGTTCTGGCATCTACTATACTTCGTCGACTCACGTCAGTTCGAGAGGTAAACGTTAGAGAAGAGCAGATAAGGTTTCGCCCTGAGCGAGGATGTATTCGTCCAATTTTTCCTCCTCGCTAAATTTGGGAGCAGCGTCATGTGTACGGCCGGCCAACAATTACCGTATTTCTCGACTATAAGTGGGCGTTCGATTCGGTTTATTGATCTACACTGTTGTAGTCGCTTAAACGCAGGGGTGTACCGACCAATTATGTGAACATACTCTCGGCGCTCTATTCCCATACTTCAGTTCAAGTGAGGGTTTACGGCGAACCATCTGACAGTTTCAGCACCATGAGCGGCGTGCGTCAAGGCTGTCCCCTTTCACCATTTTTGTTCAATTTTGTTATAGAGGAGATAATGGAGGACTGTCAGCAACACCCACCAGATGCCCACGTGGACCTCCTACCTGGTGAAAGACTGACTGATCTTGATTATGCTGACGATAAGGTGTTGCTGTTTGATCCTTTCCAAGCAGCACAAACAACGCTAAACCCTATTTCGCATTCTGCTAAGTATTTCGGAATGCCCTTTGCAGCTTCAAAATGCAAAATGCTTCTGCAAGATTGTTGTGATTACGTAGATTTAATGTTAGATAACGAAGCCATGCAGGTTGTTGACCGGTTTATATACCTGGGAAGCTGCATCAGCGGCGGCGGCGGCGGAGTTGTAGGGGATGAAATAGAAGCACGTATTTCCAAGGCTAGGGCGGTACTCGCCACTCTAGGGGCACCTATGGCGACAGAGAGGTATCTCTCTGAAACCTAGGGGTCGTGTATATCAGACAACAGGGAAGGCTGTATTACGTCACGGCAGCGAAACATGGCCCCTCAGGGTAGAAGACGTGAACTGTCTTCAGGTATTTAGCCACCGGTTTGTGTTCAATCGTTCGTATCAGGTGGCACTAGCGAGTAAGCAACGAGAAGGTTAATAGGCGGGTATTTGATAGTGTCTGTCCAACGAGTTCTTTCGTTCAGTCCTTACATTTGCACAGACAGGTGGTTAGATCATGTACTAAGGATGCCAGCTAGTCGTCTGCCACGTCGATCATTGTTTGCCGACGCTGCGGCCGATTGGCGGAAGGTGCGAGATGGAGAGATGATGACCTGGCGTAGGCAAATGAAATTGTTCACGAAGGGGTTGGTCACTGGATTGGGTTCGTCTCCCGGACTGGGGCCCTCGCGACTCATAGAGTCTGTGGTTGGAGACATTAGGTGAGATGGCAGTTAACCGAGGTCAGTGACGTGAGTGTTGTCGTTGTTTAGCCGAGTTGTCTGTGTAGTGAGTGCACTTAATGACGCGGAGCAGGGGATTCAGTAAGGGAGCTGTCTTGCAGATGACGCTTTACATTCACTTACAGCTCGGTTGTTTATTTGCAAAGTGTATGCACGTTGATGCTGAGTGTTTCAATGTAGACGTAGCTATTTTCAGTAGTTAGGTCCCCTTCCCTTTCCATTTTTTTCTCTTTTCGTATACAGCGTTTGCCTTTTTTTCTTCTTCGTGGTTATGTGGCAGTTAAGCATCAGTGTGAACCACTGGTGTATTGCCGTCTATGATGATGATGATGATGATGATGATGATGGAGGAGGAGGAGGAGGAGGAGTATGATTGCCTCAATGATAAATTGTTTCTCATGCCCCAACATGGTCCTATTGTCTCCTGGACAGCATACTGTTCGTCGCGCTTATCGTCATCTTTGAATAACTAGTGCAAATTTCCCGGAGACCGTTCAAATCATTGTAGCGGTCAGCAGAGGGCAGATGTCGCAACAACGTTGTTGGTCTTTAGCATGTTCGCTGGATAAACCTGCTACATCAGGTCCACCTTCTCTGTTTGTTCTTTAGACGATTGGACTACCTGATGTAAGGGGTGTATTGGACATTCTGGATGGATAAACTCCCTCAAAAGGGTGCACGAATCGAGTTGATGATGTCTGATCGCCATTGAACCGAAGATAGTTGCCGTCAAAATCTGCTCTCCTACCGAGATGTGACCTCACGAATGTAGCGCAGAATCACACGTTCAGTTTTATCGGCTGCTCTACAATGTGTATTTGTCTGGAGACCCTGCGGCTGAAGTCACCCGCCAACCTGGCGTTGGAAGTTTCCTAAGCACGTACGTAGCATTCGCTGCTTGGTTGGACACCTGTCAACAGCTGTTTTTGCGCTGTTCGAGCATCTAGAGGCGCCAATCGCAAACGTTGTCTGTTTTTCGTTTCTGTACATGCCCCCACAGACTGTAGTCCTGTCGTGGTCAAAGATGCTTTTATCACCAGCTCACGTCATTCTACACGACGCACGGACATTGTGGTATTATATGGAGACTTGACCACTCAAGTAGGCTGGCAAGCGTTACCTACTTGGGCAACGCTCTTAGGGTATTCTTCGAATAGCTAATGGTGAACACTTGTTACAGCTTTGTGTTGGTAGCGGATTACTTTTGGCGAGTACTAAGTTCCGACGTTCCCAGCATCAACGCGCTAGCTGGCGACCTCCATCGTCAAGTCACTTGTGGATGCAGCTTGTCCACATAGCCGTTAGCTGTCGATGCTGTGGCTTTTTCCAAGACATCAATTCATTCTGAAGCATGCATGTAGATTCCGATCGTGCACCCATATATGCCAAGTTAGTTTCGAGTTTCTGTGGGAGGCTGCTTCATCACTGAGGACAGATTAATACATCCAAACTAAGAGAGAAGCTTTCTACACTTGCGCTTGCCTCTAGCCCTAGACCCCACCCACGAGACGACATTGAAACACGTTGGCCACATGTACGGCATTTAATGGGTAACCTTGGTACTGCCTCGTGTAGTACTATTGTTTACTCTGCTGTCAACCAGTGGATCTTTATGTGATCCTTCGAACTTCTTGACGCTCGATAGAATATCCCATTCGGCAACAGGTATAATTCAGTTTGCGAAAGTATCTGGAAGAGGATCACAAGTCCTGGGGGAACAGTACGCCATTGGACCTCTCTCATCTTGGAAACAGCTTAAAGCCTGGTGTGAGCGAGGCAACCTGCGGAACCAAAGGTGTGCCTACTATTAACCTACAATGATATGAAAGACACGTTGTGGGACTTTCCATTAGCGGCTCACGTGGTCACCCGCGTTGTCAACTAGGCTTCCGAGCTCCCCCTGCACTCATTGGTCTGTTGACGTTTTTTTCCCATTCGGAAGCAGACTTCTCATTTGAGATCAGGTTCTTTTAACATCGCAAAATAAATTCGTTTCTGCTGTTCTTATTGATGGGGTCACAACCCTAGTTAGATTGATGTCGGCTTTATTTCGTCAATAAAGTCATCATCATAGACAGCAATACACTAGTGGTTCACACTGATCCTTAACTACCACACGACGACGAAGGAAGAAACCTTATATAAGAAGTGGACATAACGACTAGAAATAGGCACGTCTTTATTCAAACATACAACATCAACGCGCCTACGCCTTGCAAAATACAGTCTTTCAAAGTGATTGGGGCGTGAGGCATCATCATCATAACAGCCATGAGCCTGACCGGAAGGTATTGTGGATCAGGCGACACCTACTCATTTTGCTCACTGAAGCAGTCAGGGTCTTCGTATTTCGTGACCACGTTGTTGGTTGACCACCACGCGGTTTTACCCAACTGTTGGTGGCCTCAGCATATAATGCCCGGTACGGTAAACGATCAGATGACGTATGGAGTACGTGACCCAACCATCGCAAGCTGTGTACCGTGGTTAGTTGACTAATTGATCGCGCATCTCGAGCGTTCCGGAGTACGCGCCGGCGAACTGCCACATT
>JTDE01006691.1:30211-43205 GCA_014338405.1 Paragonimus skrjabini miyazakii | reverse complement strand
GAGATGCTGGTGAAGGAAAACCGCAGAACCTCCCATTCTCCCTCGGGTTCGAATTTTAGGGGTCAATCGGATCCAGTGAGTCGGTGACATACACAGGTTATATAGAATGAACATCACCCACAACTGATCGTAACAGTCGCATTCCCATAGACTTTCCAGTCGACCCCTTGCGAAAAGAAGCGCTAGACGCGAGCTTCGCCTTCAATAGAGCTCATAAATAGTGCGCATCCTTAGCAAAGCTTTTGACCGTGTCCTACACGGTCCTTTTGTATACAGACTAGAAGCCTATGACATTCAAGGGGGTTCTCCGCTGGGTCCGTACTCGAGGCGTAGGGTTATTGTACATGGTCCTTATGGGAATTCCCATGTGCTCTAAAGCATATGACGTTGTGTGCTTACACAAAGGGACCATGGTAATCAATCAGAAACGTTGAAATCTTCGGTACACACCGATGAACAAACGTGTATAGAAATACCCGAGCGAACGGTTTGACGGATGTGGCACAATGTGGGCATAGGTTTAAAGTACATGATCGATGATTATGCTCATGGAGCGTTCATCGTGTTTACTCGGGACCCATGTGCATTGGTCCAAGACAGCTATAATTATATTACAGTATCACTCGTTGTTCTCTTTCTAACGACCCAAAAGACACTCCATAACGACACGAAATGTAAGCAAGATGTGTGACAAAAGAACTCCGTAGTTTGTGGAAAAATACATTGAAAATACTGGGCCTTATTAGAATGTAATGAAATGCGATGCACATTTTGAGTAATGGAAATGAACCGGCTCATTATTTTACTTCATATGTACTTATGTTGTGCCCATAGTGGCATAAATGACCTCATACGCCAGAATGTGCTTAAATACGCACATAAACCCCGACCATGTAGCTATAGCCAACGTCCGTACTCGGTCCGTTCTTGTTCCAAACATACATCAATGACCTTGGCAACCTTACTTCTAGTAACGCTCTCCCTAATGCCGATGATTTGAAAATCTGCAATGCTTGTCATCTCAGTGTATTGCAGACCGACCATGACCGTATTAGAAGGTGGTACGAAGGACTGGAGTCTTCCAGCAAGTGTACACATATTCTGTGCTTAATCCTGTGTTTCATTCTTGATTAAACAAATACATATAATGCCAGAGAGCGTTCCATAACGTCCGGGCATTCAAAGAAGATGCGCAAAATTCCCCCGAGTTCGAGCAGTTAACGAATTCGTTGACGGACTTCGAGTCCTATCCAGACGTCCGCCCATGTTTCCGCAAAAACTCGAGCCTTCCTGTCTCCCCTCTCGTCCCGAAAAAATTGTCTGGACAATTTTTCGAGGCCATTTTCATCAAATAATGTCGAGTTCCTTCGACCTTTTTCTCACCGTCCCAAGATCACACCTTTCCGCTATGACCTTGATTATTGCATCAAGGATCAACTGGGGAAGTGCAAATCGATGTAACTACTTAATTTTTCCACCGAATCTCGGAAATCCCAGATGCTTTTTCATAAACTGAAATGTTTCCTTCTTATTGAGCTCCTTTGTTGTTTTACTTACAGAATTGATGTGCTGTACCATTATTAATTATGCGTATGATGTACATCCATGTGTATCGCTTTGCAGTGTGTATATTGACCACGTTCATCTGAGCGTAGTTATCACAGATGCGTTGAGAAACATAGCATCATTTTTATTATATGCTGCCCGGAGGAGACTTCGGGAAGCCATTCGTGATACATGGTGCACAGAGTGCAATAGATATCGCGAAAGATGACCTTAAAAAGACCTAGAGAATCGGCTGTCCACCGGTTTATGTTTGTTGTCACAACGAGATGGCGATCAAAAAGGATTTGGGACTCAAGGGGTGCTAAAAAATAACCTTATTCTGCATCGGCAGGCATGCTTTTAAATCGCTCTACGTGGTCTGTATAAGACCATCGCTTGAGTATGTTAATGGAGTTGTATACACCGGCTTGGAAAAGAACATGCTCTCCATCGAACGTGTCCGGTGGGTAGCCACTAAAATGTTCACTGGATTTCGGCATTTTTCTCACGAATATCGTTCAGCCGATAATCGAAATTGGTACGGCGTTGACAGCATGCTCATTAAAAAATGTAGAAAGAATGGGTAAGACAACCGAAACAAAATGGCGTACGTCGTGCGGATTTCGATTTCTTACTACACTACACCCTCGTTAATCAGGCACCGTCCCGGTGCCCCTGGTACGTCGTTCGAGATCTCTACCTCTGATTTTATCTCTGGTACCTCCTCTGATTCCGTTGAAGTTTCCGTCGGTTTTAGTCGATTGAAGTGTACGTCCATGGGCTTTTGACAATTATCTGTGGTTCAAATGTAACACAATATACTACTGAGCAATCGTTCGACAACGAAAGGACCTTTTCATTAGCGATGTCGCTTATCAGGTACTCCGGGGAATGGGACGTCTGTATGTAGATAGACTTTCGTTACAGTTAGCATAGGAGCTCCATAAGCTATCTTGTCGTAGTATTTCTTTTGACGTCGTCGAGCTGCATTTAAATGCCGGCGAGCCAATTCTTGACTTCTGACAATGGTATCTCGCAGGGATATGACGTACTTGGTGGTTAGTAGAGGTAGTCTCCCAAGATAAGGTGTTTGCAAATCCGATGGAACTCGAAGCTCTCTACCAGTCTATATGAAACTCGGTGTTTGGTTGATGGAAGAGTGAACAGTGCTCCGATACGCCATCAAGCACTGTGGGAGCTCATCATCCCATTGTTGGACATCCTCTACAAATGCCTATATCAAGCCCATCAGCGCACGGTTGGTGCGCTCGACCAGCTTGTTTCCTTCCGGGTGATAAGAGACTGTTCGTGTTTTGTCTATTTTCATGAGCCCACACAGTTCATATCTGGTGGCACTCTCAAAATTGGAACCTTTATCTGAGTGTAATTGACCCGGAGCACCCCAATTGCAGATCCACTTGCTACAAGTCGCCTTGGCAATCGAAGGGGCATCAATCGCCAATAACGGTTCAACTTCCGCCCATTTTATGAAGTAATCTACCATTACGAGGATGTACCTTTTTCCCTGGCATGTCTCCGGTAGCGGTCCCATTAGGTCGACACCAACAATCTCACTTGCGTATCTAGTCTGTACTGGTTATAACGGTGATCTGTAGTGCGGAACCGGGTTCTTAAACCTAGCACACGATGAACAACTGCGACAAAAATTGGCAACATCTCTCCACTGATGACACCACCAAAACCTCGCCCGTACTGCTTCGTCCACTTTATTTTCTCCCGCGTGTCCCCATTCTCGGTGAAGATTCTCTAGTACCTTGGCCACTTTTGTCTGAGGAACGACAATACTTTTAGTAGAAGTGAGCCCATACTATATGTACAGGATGCCATCTAACATCACCAGCTGTTCTCAAAGGGCCCACAAGCATCGAGTCTCCCAACTGCAGCCTGCAAGCTCTACGCCCGTCGGCCTAATTCCACCCACGGATATCCTTTAATAAATCAACGTCAGCTCGGGATCATCCTTCTGTTTTGTTCCGCAGACTGATCAATGCCACGTGTCGTGTGGCGCGAGAATGACAATCACCACTACCCAAGGTTGGTGTTCGATAGAGAGCATCTGCATTCCCGTGCTGTTTTCCTGGCTCATGGTAGCACTCAAACGCATACTCCTGCAATTACTCTTTCCAACGGGCAATCTGTCATTTTCAGTCGCGGAATTTCCTTAACCACGTTAACGACTGATGGTCAGTACGTATCATGAACTTCTTACCCAGCAGGTACTGGCGATATTATTTTGAAAAGAACACTAGTGCTAACCTTTCCTTTCTTATTATGTAATAGTTCCTCTCTCGTTTATTTAAGGATCTGCTTCCGTAAGCAATACCTTGTTCTTCTCCTGTTTCATCTTTTTGGGACAACACTGCTCCGAGACCGTGATCACTTGCATCAATGTACAAAATGCACTCGCCAGCTTCCATGGCAAAGTCAGGGAATGCTAGCATTGGAGATTCGCACAATGTCTTACGCAGTTGGTCAAAACTTTGTTGCTGCGCCTCCGTCCATACAACCTCGCAGTCTTTCCCCAGTTAGGCGTTCAGAGGTTCTGCTATCAGTGAAAAGTTGCGGACGAATCGCCGGCAGTATGAGGTCGGACTCAGGAAACTCCTCACCTCACTGACCGTCAGCGGGATCGGCCACTGTTCCACCTGGACCGTCTTGGCGCGATCTGTCTGAGTGCCTTCCTTGTATATGACATGTCCCAGGAAATTAACCTCCTCCTGCATCAATCTGCATTTAGCCGGATTTAGCTTAAAACCAACCTGACGCAGACGATCCAATATGATTCGTAGGTTTGCGAGGTGTTCATGGGACGATGGCCCATGAGCGATGGCATCATTCAAATATACTAAACACTTCCGCGGCACCAGGTCAGGAAGTACTGATTGCATTAGGCATTCAAATGTTGCCGGGGCTTTCACTCAGCCGAACGGCATTGTCTGAAATTCGTATAGGCTAGAAGGCAAAGTGAACGCTGTTTTACTCCTGTCTACCTCGTCAACTTCGACCTGCCAATAATCGGATGCAAGGTCGAGTACACTAATCCAACACGACCCTGTAAACGCCTCTAGTACGTCGTCCCTGCGTGGGAGGAGGAACGAGTCTCGCTTTGTAACGCTGGTCGGAAGTCGGTAGTCAACACAAAGACGTAACTTCCCGTCCTTCTTTTCACCAGAACTACTGGGGCGGCCCAATATGAATTAGAGGGCCGGATAATATTATTCTTAAGCATATCTTCAATCGTCTGTTGCAGTTCCGGTTGGTAGCGAGTCGGTAATCGCCTCGGAGGTGTGCGCATCGGAATACAGTGCCCTGCATCAATCTGATGTTTTAGCACCCCTGTGCGCCCTGGCGTTGTCGCGTTCCAGGCAAAAACATCCATGTATTCCATGATCAGATCAGTCAAACCGTTCTTCCGTTGGTCATCTCCACCGCCAGCTTGCCCACTGAGAACTAGTGTTAGTTCCGATATTTGCTGTGCAATGTTGCTTGGATTAGGAGTTATGGTGAAAATGTTATCTGTACTTGGTCTTACCGCTGTTAATATGGATCCTTGTTGCCACTTCGTCGGCTAGCAATTGAGTAGTTTCTTTTGGACCAGATCTATGCGGCAGCTCAATCTCTCCAACACATCCACTCCTAGAGTCACGTCGTACGGTAACTTGTCGACAACCATCACTTCATTGCCGAGGTACATTTCGGCCATGTTCATTTCAAACTCCATCTTCCCCCCAACCGTGAGGGGTGTCTCTTAGTTTGCTAACAGCTTGTTGTGCGAATAGCGCCAGCTGCGCCCTGCTAGACTAACCGCAATTTTCTACCTTACTAGGCTGCAGGACGCTCTCGTATCAATGAGGCAAGAGATGCGTCGTCCGTTTATGGTGACCGAAGCTACGGGAAACCTCCGGTTCTTTGATAAGGTAATTATCAAGTGGATCATTTGCTCTATGTTTGCACCTATACTCCCAAACTCGTTAGAAGTCAGTCGATTGTGTGCACGCTGGTTCACCTGAAGTTTTTCCGTTGTGCCCGCAAGTTCGTGCAAATCGACCAAACCGCTGGCAATAGTAACAGCCGCTTCTAGTCCAATTCGTCTGCCTTCGTCCACGGTTCCATACGTCACGCTGGTAGATCCTCCTTGGCGGTTGAACGGCGGCATTCATTTCAAGTTCAGGACCGAAATTTCTCTCAAGGCTGTTCCTGACCGCGTCGATGTGTCGCTCGATTTCAACAGCCTGCTCCAGTTCCGTGGGTGGATTCCTCAGGAACCGTTCGCAAACCTTTGAGGAAGTTACCTCTTCCATCAACCGTTCCAAAACCCGTTCGACCCGTCTTTCAAAGGGCTCTGTTGGGAACCCTCGGCGGGCTAGGCGCTACAGCTGCCGTGCAGACGTTTGGATATCCTCGCCGTGCCGTTGACGGCGTCCGTGCAACTCCCTACTATAGTCCAGGGTGAGGGCCCCGGGTGTCAGTTTGCTTCTAAGACGTTGGTATGTTTGTTCGTTTACTGCATCCTTTACGATCTCATCTTCTAACGCAATTGTAAGCGCCTCTCCTGCCAGCAAGTTCAGCAGTGCGTCTGGCTGACCGGATGATTCAAACCTATCCACGTACCGCCAAGCCTGCAACTCCCAACTTGAGAAGTCTCCACCTAGGTTGAACTTCTCGAGTGCCGTGACGGTCTCAGTAGTCTCCAAAGCGATGGCTCCTCGGCGGAAAACCGATGTTATCAGGGCTGTGAAGGGGTCCAATATCTTTTGTAAGATCCCCATCGTAGAGGCAGACAGCAACTCTTCTTCGCTCTGGGGGTGTTTCGGCATCCTGGTAGGGTCTCCAAATGTAACAGGCAACCGAGAAGGCGGAAAGCAGAATTCGGGTAGGAATGTTTATATAACACGTGGTACCTAACATGGGGATTAAAGAATGAATGGATACATACTGATTAGCCTCTTTCACGGGAGTCTTCCAATGTTTGATCAATTAGCAGGACGTTGACAGTGTGCTCTGTAAGAAATGGAAAAAATGCAGGTAAGACAACAGAAACAAAATTGCGTACAGTGTGCTGATTTCGAATTCCCGCTATGTATTGCAGACCGACCATGACCGTATTAGAAGGTGGTACGAAGGACTGGAGTCTTCCAGCAAGTGTACACATATTCTGTGCTTAATCCTGTGTTTCATTCTTGATTAAACAAATACATATAATGCCAGAGAGCGTTCCATAACGTCCGGGCATTCAAAGAAGATGCGCAAAATTCCCCCGAGTTCGAGCAGTTAACGAATTCGTTGACGGACTTCGAGTCCTATCCAGACGTCCGCCCATGTTTCCGCAAAAACTCGAGCCTTCCTGTCTCCCCTCTCGTCCCGAAAAAATTGTCTGGACAATTTTTCGAGGCCATTTTCATCAAATAATGTCGAGTTCCTTCGACCTTTTTCTCACCGTCCCAAGATCACACCTTTCCGCTATGACCTTGATTATTGCATCAAGGATCAACTGGGGAAGTGCAAATCGATGTAACTACTCAATTTTTCCACCGAATCTCAGAAATCATAGAAACCATCTCTTAAAAACATTGGGCCAAGGGGCGAACTAGAGCGGCAATAATACCATCTGGTCCCGGGGAGGTCGCTGGGTCCAGTGACTGGAGAATGGTCTGTACCTTTGAGGCTGACGTCGTAAAATTTTGCATCGCAGTTGCTGTCATTCTGGCTTTCACTGTTGTCGGGCCCCTAAAACTGTCTTTCTGGTGTACGCTAGCAAAATACCAGCCCAAGTGGTACGCTTTTTTTATCATCGATCAAGATTTCACCCTCGGTCGTGGTGAGGTTGCCAACCTGTTTACGGAGAGCAGGGTTTGATTGTACGTAGCCGTAGAACAGCTTCGGGTTGGGTTTGGCCTTTCGCGCTAACTCTGCTTCATGCCTTAGCCTATACTTTTTAAGGATCTTTGAGGCCCGACTCCTCTCGAGCTGAAAATGAAGTCTGTTGGCATAGCCTCCTGTGAGTTTGAAGTGTCTCCATGCGAGCTTTTTCCTCTTTTGTGCCATAAGGACAGCAGCTGTGCACCAACGTGATCTGCCCCTGTTTTGTTTGTGAGCTATAGGCGCGTGCTTTCCTGTTAGCATGGTCATATTTAGCTTTATTAAGTCCCGGCATTTCTCCCAAGAAGTACTACTGGCAGACGGTTTCCACTGCAACGACGCTGCGTCCATCAGAAGCTCATTTATCGCAATCATTCCATAATTTCTATTCCACCTTTTCTGCACTGGCTCCCACTTGACGTATTACTGTAATCTTAATGTCGCATGATCACTTTTGCCTGAGGGAGCACAAATTTCTGAAGCGCGTATCTGGTTCTCATTCCGATTATTAAGAGTTCAAGCAGCGAGTCTTCCTGTACTGATCTAAACCTGGTTGGTTGCTGAGCACGCTGCTGCATAAGATTTTTATGGAGGCGTTTCAAGAACTTTTCCCAAAACTACCCCCCGTATAGAACTCACGCTTCCAGTTTCTCTGGTATGTTCAGTAGGACCAAACTTTGCCTGCCGAAGATCTCTTTCAAGACGCAAAGTAACACGTCTCCTTTTTCAACAGTAGCTCCAGGGCTTCTATATACGCAGCGCACCGATGTGCGAGTTGGTGCATCGGGTAGTACACATTCCACCAACTGTATATGAGGAGTGTGTGGACTCTTGCCGGTAACCTGGGCATACTGGTTTGCAACCAACAGAAGCACTTCATCCACTAGCCTACTGTCTTCTCTATCCCGTCTATAGTAAGTGATCCCTGGAGGACAGAGTTGATCAATCTCAACTTTTGTTCAAGCCACATTTCAGTGATAGCGACTACATCACATCCTGCCGCCTCGATGTTTAACTCAGCCCACTTATTGACTATAATACATACATCTGTGTACAGGACGTCCATCCATTCATCTTGAGAGCATGTTGTCGTTCTTATGATTGATCTCTCGTGTGCTCGTTCCAAGAGTCAGTCGTTTTTTTTGCAATGGTGTGTTGGGGACGTTGCTGCACATCGGCGGTGTTGTTCTTGTTGGAAAATAGCTGACTGGTTGCTTCTCCGATAACAGAGGACTGCCTGCACAGCTGATTAAGGGTTCGTACAAAGTCAGCTGAAGAGATTTTATCTGGCTTGTATTGTGGTTTTCCTTGACAGTAAGCTGGCGTACAACATTCTGATGACCTCTTTGCATAGATGATTCCGCATCATAGCAGTCATCATATGCTGTTAAGCTATCTTGAGAAGCGGTTAAATGGTCGTTAGTTTTTGTTGCTATGTCCCCAGACCTCACTAAAAGGAGGTCGCGGTGAATTGGGTTTAAAAACTCGACCACCACAGGTCTCACTGAACCTGGTACTTGCATGTGCCCCCTTCATTTACCTACCCTGACTAGTATTTTTATATCAACGTGTTTGGTAAGGCCAGCGAGTATGAACAAATTCATCAAGTGGAACTTAATGGCCTTCACTCTAGTTCTACTACCCCTGAAGTAATGTTTAGAGATGCCATGGACGATCAGTTTCCGTGTTCGTCCAAAAGACACTCCCAAATGTCTTTCTACTTGCTGCAACCTCTTGCCAATGGTCTGAGTATCCGACTGGATAACATGGATCAGAGCTAATTTGTCGTCCTTCTATGCTTCCGATGTTTTTGGGTCGACCTTTAACGCCCATGTTGTTTGTGGTCCCGATAACTTCGATGCGGGTATCAAGACGCGCACAGGTTGCCTCTGATTTCTGGTTGGGTTTCTAGCACACTCGGAAGACCCCCGAGTACCTCGATCTCTGGAACATTCAAAAAAGACTTATCGGTTTTCATCGGAAGAGCGTCATCTAGTGGACTCAACTGCAGGTCGTAGTGTGCGGCTTCGCTAGGGTTAGTCGCGGAAATTTTGCATGTGTCGCTGGGCGTGGCACTAGATTTGGCAGGAGTGAATGCGAAATTGTTACCAACACCCACGGGGATAGCAGATTTGTTGTCTTCTGTGGTAGGTTGGGTGGTTGAACGTGACTCAATCAACGGCTGATTCGGCGAGTCGGTTTCTGACTTCCTATTCACCAACTTACGTCTTGGTGTGACTGGGCTTAAGCCTATGTACTCACTGCATACCCATTCTAACTCGGGACACTTATTGCAAAGGTTGAATGCATAGTGTGTGAGCTGTGAACACCAAACGTTAAACGCCAATAGGCATAGACTACTCAATATATCAGAGTGAGCACCGAATTACTAGTAGCTTCCAATGATTCACTAAACAGCCGCCAAGACAATCTACATTTATCGCAATTTAGTTGGATACAGGCTAGATTGGCGGCACTCAGAGCTTGGTACAACTCCAAAGAGATGCTGAGGCAAAAAGTGTGGAACCAAGCTTCACAACCGAAATATTGAAGGGCGTGGTCTCGCGCGCGAACTAGTTTAGAATACGAAGTACACGCATACCGTTTCAACACGTATGCAAGATATACAACGAGGTCGACGGAAAAAGAAAATGAGGCAAGATACACCCAACACAAGGTGGGTAGCGTTGGTGTCCGCCTAACGCAGTTAATAACGTTAATTTCAGAAGTAGTAAGTAGCGCGTGACTGCCTAACTAAGTGTGTACCATCTTCCAGGAAGACGTTGAGCAACGCGTAGCAATAAACAAACCATCCCAACTGGTCAAAACAAGATTGATTCACAATGCCACAGTATTACTGAACAAATGAATAAAGTTACCAAGTAGACAACCTTAACAGTTTCGATCGACGGATCGTTTCCTGGAGGCAATTACGAATTAATGTCGAATAGGTTAAAGATGAACTGCAACGATCCAAAAAGGGATCCCCAAAGTTAGAAACAAGATTGGATCTAACAAGTTCTACTGTACTATTAAAGAAATGCATCAACAATTACAAATGGAAAACCTCGATCGTTCACGACACTAATCTCGTCCAACAAAATCAATAGTTTCCCAACAGTACCAACAAGGTTAAAAATGAACCGTCGCCCCCAGCAGACCAGGACAAGAATGGCCACTCTCGCCGAGGTCATTTAATGACACATTAGTTCAATGAAACAAAATGGGGTTGGTCAGATGGAGAGAACAGGTGTCAGATAAGTGGGAAAAGATAGGGAATGCAAACGATGTGGACGACTTTTCTCAGTTCGTGGATCAACTAATTACCATGAACTAGAAGCACATATGATGATATTCATACCTTACAGAGTACTTTCGGGCAATCAGCAGGTTCAAAAACAACAAGGACTAGCCGAGCTCCAAAAAGCGATGCACGCAACGCTCAAGTAAAGTACAGAAAGCGACAAGTGGCTATTCACACAACCGTCAATTGACGCGATGAAACAAAAACATATAGGTGGAGGCCAATTCACGGCCAGAAACAGGGGCGGTAGAATATACAGGGATAATCGTTTTGGGGGAATCGGGTTAAGTCGGATTTTCATACGAGTGTGGCTTCTAAATTCGATACACCGGCCCACAATATCCGAACACGACCAAAATATGCCCTGAGGAATTCGGTTCCGTTCAGCTCTATTTCTCAACCTGACTAGCTACTAGGTCAACAAACGTCAAACGCATGATACATCAGGCTTACAACGCGACACCAACCCCAAGGAACTACGATGCAATGAAAGTCCTTCTCCATGACTCCCACTATTTGAGCTCCTCAAGTGTCCGAGTTCAAAGAGTACGTTTAGGCACAGGCCGTTCACCATGCCTCACCTTGCACTCACAATGATGATTGGGTGCTGATTGCACTCATCCTGGTCTACATCACTCCTTCCTCTAGAAGTCACAGACGTCTGATATCTCGCCTTACTTCACCGGACTTCGTCTTCACTACGGCAGTCCGCACTAAACCGTCTCCGTCGGCATCACAACTAATTATCACACCTAGAGGCCATGCGTTTATTGGTAAGGGTTCTGAGGTTACCAACACGATATTTCTCGGCCGGAAGTTGCGTTCTTTATGTATCCACTTCTGCCGTGTTTGCAGGCTAGGAAGATACTGTTTCTTACAATGTTTTCAAGAGTCCGGCCAGATAATTGGTCTGCTTCCATTATTGTTTGAACAGCTGCAACGTCGTCTGATTTGGACGAATTCCATTATTACCTCGCAGAAGCAAAATATCATTGGGCGACAATGCCAGCCCATCTCGTACATCCGATGTCATTCAGTATCATTCAGTATTTTTTCCACTACGACCAGGAGAATGCACAGGGTCTCGTCATCGGGAGTTTGTTCTACACAAATCAACCCGATGACTAGCATAGGGTAAATTATAACGCCATTGGATGTGCCTCTGTAGCAATTTTCTGTTGATAGATTCATAATCCAAGTTACTCGTCCATCGATTGAGATCCTCATCCATAGCTGTGGAGTTAGATCGGTTGCCGGAATAAACGTTGGTAGGGCAAGCTCGTATCCCAATGAAACGCATCAAAACTATAAGGAATGAAGCAGTACTCATGGAATGTGCGACCTCGAGGTGGACGGCACTTGATTAAAGGTAGGTTAGAACACAGCCATACCTCTTCTCCCTGCACTTACCCTTCTTCACAATGATTGGGCCAAAATAGTCCGAACCAACGTTAACAAATGGGTACCAACCCTTTTCTATTCGTACGGGCGGCAAGGGAGCCATCATATGTTTGCCTATGGTGGTGTTCAGGCGCTGACAATGGAAGCAAGCTCCGATGACAAGTTTGATAGTAGATGCACCTTAAATGATCCAAAATCGTCGCCTGATTAACAAAAGAACGTGTGACGCACCGCAATGTCCCTCAAGCGTGTGATAGTGGTTGACTATCAAGTCTGTCACATGATGACGCTTGGGAAGAATCACTGAGCATTTCAGCTGAAACTCCGCAGTGGCCATCATCAGCCGTCCACTTACCTGCATTATCCCATCAACCAGGGTGGGGTTTAACTTACGAAGCGGGCCTTCTTTTGACAAGTAAGTTGTTTGTCCATACTTCTGAAATTTCATCAAAATAGATAATTCATTTGGAAAGCTCTCTCTGAACCAAACTGATGATATCTTTCTCGGCCGACTGAATTTCGCCCAATTACAGGATACCTCATTTAAAGGTAACATCATTCTTTCGATGCTTTGCAAAAAGCCAATGAAATTCGAACCTGCGCAACCAGGCTGTGGTATTTAGAAGCTCAGGCCAACTCGAAAAACCTAGTATTCAAGACACAGAGATCTCGTCCACTATTATCACGTTCATCTATGCCGACGACCGTTTCATCTCTACCCCGATAGGTTCGCCCACGGTAGCAAACGTTTTAGACCAAGCCGTAGCCGGCTGTTTCAGAAATGCGGGACCTCACAACCAGGCTTCTAAAGCTGCGTGGTTGTGCATTCCACGAGAGGCGGTGTCTGCTGAATTGTATTCCAAC